>AWUE01011283.1:0-32992 GCA_001974825.2 Corchorus olitorius | reverse complement strand
CCTTTCATCAAAAATATCCAGATCTGAAATGATAAATGGCATTCTTTCTTATTCCTCCGCTTGCAGAAAATTATCCATTGTTGTCCCCTTTGAGCCTTATGGATTTTCTTTCGAATTAACCCTGATCAAGGATCACCCTCCACACTGGGGGTAAAGAAAAAGAAGAGATTGTCACAAATTGGGAAAAGATGCCCAAGCAAGTCAATAGGGATGATGTGAATAAGGAAAAAAGGAAAAGAAAAAGAAAAAGAAGATTGTTCTTAAATTCATTCAAAAAAAAAAAAACGAAAGAATAGCGAAGTTCGATGAAAAGAAGAAGTTTGGGAACCAAAGAAAGTGTTCAAATGAAAAATGGACATCGAAATTGAAAGAATTGTGCATGCAAGCAAGACAGTGATCCTTGAATCAATCACATTCAAACACATATTTGAGCGTTCTAATCCTTTCTTTGGCAACCCTAACCCAAGCCTACGTTACGTGACTAGTAAAGTCCATCTTTGATCAAATCTGGATATTTAAAGTGAGGGAACTATTTTTCAAAAGAAAAAATTTTTCAAAAGGGTTTTTGAGAAAATTAGTTTTAAAGAGTTTTTTTCAAATGCAAGTGCATGGTGAAGCAAATCTAAAAGAAAAAAAAAGAAAAAAAAGAGAAAGCAAAGAAAAAAGTGAAAGAAAAAATGAAAGAAAGAAAGAAGAAAATCAAAAGGAAAAGGTTCAAATTGAAAACCTGAAAAGGCGGTTTGAATCTACTTGGGCACTTGAGTATGAAACCCAGAAAGGCAGCTCGAGTCGTGTTAGGAAAGCCATAGTCAATGGAATTATGTTTGAACATTTCTTAAGATGAGAAATTGATCCAGAAACATCAATTGAGTTGGGAATATCAATGCATGATCAAATTGGAGGAAGATTTGGGAAATATTTCTTAAGGTGGGAAGCTGATCCAGAACCATCAGTTGAGTTGGGAATATCAATACATGACCAAATTGGAAGAAGGTTTGGGGCATCAATCATCATCAGAGTATTCATTGTCATGAAGTCTCTTCTTTCTGTTTCAAAAGTAATTTTTTGTATATAGATTGATCAATTCACTTGATCTTTCTTTATTATATATATACTTTTTTCCTTGAAATATATGTGTTTCACTATCATTCTCAGGGAACTTGTATTTTGCATTGCATTTCATCACAAATAATAAAGATTGAACATTTCAGAGATGATCATAAATGGCGTTCACTGTTCACTCAAAAATAAGTAAAGGGATCAAAATGGATGATGCAAACTTGATTCAATCATGGGGTATAGAAAGATGACCGAGGTTTTCGACTTGAATTGATCATGGGGCATGAAGTAAATTGCTCAGCGGAATGTTGGAAAGATGACAAATGTTGTCAATTTGGATTGATAAGGGGGGCATATGCCTGGAAAGCTTGCCACTGAACTAGCTGGTGACCATGTTGAAAATTGATTTATGCCGACATGGTCAATAATGATAAGGATCAGAAAAGGCATCTTGGAACCTTTTGAAACAATGAATGTTTATGTTCATCAACATACATGCATTGCATCTCATAATCATAATCATCAACATGTACATCCATCAAAAGCATTTAATTGTTCTGTTTCAAAATTGTGTCAAAGGCTCCTTTCAAGAATTTCAAAATCTGAGTTTGAGCATGTTGCAAATTTCTCCCCTCGATTGAGGTCGCTTGTTATTCGAAACCTCAAAATCCTTTTTCATGAAAATTCAGTTTCATCAAAATCTGGTTCAAGATCCCTGTTTACGTGTTTCATCAAAATCTTGTTCAAGATTCCTATTTAGGTGTCTTATTAAATCCTTATTTAAGGTCCCTATTTAGGTGTCTCATCAAAATCTTGTTTAAGATCTCGGTTTAGCTTTCTTATTAAATCCTTATTTAAGGTCCCTATTTAGGTGTCTCATCAAAACCTTGTTCAAGGTCCTTGTTTGGATGTCTCATCAAAACCTTGTTTAAAGTCCCTTTTTAGCTATCTCATCAAACCTTGTTCAAGATTCTTGTTTAGGTTTCTTATCAAATCCTTATTTAAGGTCCCTGTTTAGGTGTCTCATCAAAATCTTGTTCAAAATTCATGTTTAGGTTTCTTATTAAATCCTTATTTAAGGTACCTGTTTAGGTGTCTCTTCAAAATCCCAGTTTAGGTTTCTTATCAAAATTTTGTTCAAAATCCATTTCTTGTTCAAAATTCCTGTTTTGTGTTTAAAATGATCCAGTGCGGTCTCTCTAGAAAGTTGATCTTAAGATGACCCAATGTGGTCTTTCATAGAAGCTTTTAGAGGTCTAAGTTGATCTTAAGATGACCCAGTGTGGTCTTTCATAGAAGTTTCAGAGATCTAAGTTGATCTTAAGATGACCCAGTGTGGTCTTTCATAGAAGCTTTTAGAAGTCTAAGTTGATCTTCAGACGACCCTGTGTGGTTTTCCATAGAAGTTTTCAAAAATCTAAGTTAATCTAAGTTGATCTAGTGTGGTCATTCCAAGAAGTTTACGATGATCAGAGTTGATTTCTAAACTGACCCGGTGTGGTCGTTCCAAGAAATATTTCCATGATTAAGGTTGAATTCTTAATAATCCAAGTGTGATTAATTAAGAAGTTCAAAATTTGCATTTCATTTCAAAATTCAAAGTTCAAAATCTGCATATCATATCAAAACTCAAAATTCAAAATCCACAGTTTCTTGTTTCATTCTTCAAAACTCAAAATCTGCATTCTTTAGTCGAAGATATGTTTCATGAATTCCATCATTTCGTTGGGATAGACTTTTTATATTCCTCGAATGAGGAAACTGTTTGCATTTCATTGCTCAAAATTCAAAATTCAAAATTCAAAATTCAAAATTCAAAATTCAAAATTCAAAATTCAAAATTCAAAATTCAAAATTCAAAATTCAAAATTCAAAATTCAAAATTCAAAATTCAAAATTCAAAATTCAAAATTCAAAATTCAAAATTCAAAATTCAAAATTCAAAATTCAAAATTCAAAGTTCAAAATTCAAAATTCAAAATTCAAAATTCAAAATTCAAAATTCAAAATTCAAAATTCAAAATTCAAAATTCAAAATTCAAAATTCAAAATTCAAAATTCAAAATTCAAAATTCAAAATTCAAAATTCAAAATTCAAAATTCAAAACTCAAAACTCAAAACTCAAAACTCAAAACTCAAAACTCAAAACTCAAAACTCAAAACTCAAAACTCAAAACTCAAAAATTCAAAATTCAAAATTCATGGCTCAAAAATCAAATTTCAAAACCTGCATTTCAGCATTTCATTATTCAAAAGTCAAAAGTCAAAATTCAAAATTTGCATTTTTTCAAAACTCGAAACTCAAAATTTTCATGTCATGTTCGAAACTCAAAATCCAGAGTCTGTTTTTTCTTTGATTCGAAATCTCAAAATCCTAATTGGTGTTTCTATTTCTATTCGTCCCGATAGAGGTTCGATGTTCAAAACATTCTTTTGTTGTAGGAACGGTGTCTACGTCTTTGTGTACTCTCTGCTTATCGAGAAATACAACAAGACGCCTTTATGTATTTCTTGATTCTCAGAAAGTTCACAAAGAGGGGCAGCTGTAGACACCGAAATTTAATTTAGGCTAAGTCTAGGTTTGGTTTTGGCTTAAACCCAGTGATGTGGCCTGGTTAGGTTTGGGTTAAATTTATTGGGTTTGATCTGGGCTTTAGTAATTATTTATTTGGGCTAGTTAAGTGGGTCAAGTTAATAATTATAGCACATATTAAATAAGTCTGTGCTAGGAAATTTCCTGATAGTTTCTTCACATTACTTGCTCCCAAAGAACTTGAGCCTATATAAAGGCACTCTTTTCCCTAACCCTGAGGAGAGACAGACACACAATAAAAAATTCGAGAGAAGAGGGAGAGAAATTAGTTTGATTTCTTGGCAGACATAGAACAAAATTTGAGAGCTGCGGCAAGAGCAAGGTGTCATAATCATCAATTCAAGCGGTGCGGAGAGCAGTACGGGGCTTTGAATTGCAATTTGTAGGGTAAAAAAATCTTTTTTTCTTTGTTCATGATTCTGAGATGTCATATATATGTCTGATTTTAATTTATTTTTTTTTGTCTTTTAGTCTTATTCAAGTTCCTAGGATGTTGATTTAGTCAATTATTCTTCTTGGCCCTTGCATTTATTTTCGGTTAACTTGAATGTGTTTCCTTCAATCTCAAATCCATGCTTGCTTTTTGGATCATTCATATTATGTTATAATTTATTTAGTTTGGTAACTATACGTGTCTCGGATAATTTAGTGCATTTTTGTCTTATATATATATACATGATATTCAGATTGTGTGATGAGATTGTGTAATGGTTTGTTCTTTGGTCTTATGGTGGCACGGATTTTTGGACTATTTGATCACTAATGCCTTAGTCTTTGCCCCATGTGATTTTCAGATAGCCTGCTTTATTTGTTTTCGGATTAGTTCCGTTATTACTCCCTTAATCTTTGGTTCATAGCTTGGGACGTCCTTACTTGCCTCTTCTGTTGGTGCATCATTGAGATAACTTGCCTGCTAAATTCTTTTTCTTTAAGTAATCACTTGTTTAAAATTGTCTCAAACTTCAAAACTCAATTCAAAACTCAAAGAAAATTGTTTTCTTCTTTGTCCTATCAAAACTTGAAAATTTTACTCCTGGCCCGCACGAGTATAAACTGTGAACGGCAAAATCATTTTCTTAAAACCTTTTCTTTTAATTCTATTTCAAAATCATATGCATTAGATTAGCTTAGGTAAATCCGTCAAATTCTGCCAATCTTGTGGGGGATTTGGGGATTTTGCATAATTAGGGTTTCATCTAAAATAATGATAAAATTTTGATAATTAATTTCAAGAGAATATTTTCTAAATCTTGTCATATTGTGGGAGATTTAGAAGAAGACAATTTGTGGATTAATTTCAATCTTGCCAATTTGTGGAAGACTATATAAAAAATAATAAATTTTAAGAATAATAAATTGAATAATTGAATTGTAATCAAAGTAATAAATAAAAAAGATCCAAGGGATGTACAAGTGGTAGTTCCTTGGAGCTTTGTAATCAATTATTTAATCAATGTAAAATAATTTAAGAAGTATATCAAAATAAGGGTAACAATTTAAATTCCGACGATGGAGCCTTTTCGAGAATTTTAAAATTTCTCGAATACTCTTGAGGATAATTGTCTCAAAATTTTTGTCAAAATGTGAGGAAATTGAAGACAATTTTATTAAATGAGAAAAATAAATAATTATGAATTTAAAGGATCAAAAGTAATTACTAAGGCTAAAAGGTTAATCTTTAATTTAAATGGTACTGTCTTTTTGACAGGCGTTGTAGGGGTGCTAATACCTTCCCTACACGTAATCGAACTCCCGAACCCAAAATTTGGTAACAAAGATCAATGTTTAATCATTATTAATGAACTTAATTCCACATTAAGAAGACATTAAAATGGTTAATCAAATTAGGTGCCCAATCACACCTGAATAAAAAAGATTGGTGGCGACTCCTTTCCAAATGAGTCTAGCGCTCAAGTCTCGCGATTTGCACGTTATGACAGTTTCCCACAAATTGGCAAAATCTAGGAAAGTATTCTTTATTGATTATGTTTATAATTGAACTTTCCATGTTAACAATCTTGTTTAACAAAACACAACATTGGTAACCTAGATAGATACTTTCATTTTCACTAACACAAAACTAGTCTTTCTTCTAAGTCTTGTTCTTTGTAACCATCATGGCAGATAATGCTAATAACAATTATCCAGCAGTAGGTGCCAAAAAAGAAAAAACAATAATCCAGCAGTAGAAGCTGCAATAGCAGTGGCAATTGTGGAAGAGAACAAACATAAACAAGAAGTTGATCAACAAAAGAAGAAGAAAAAGATTAGGACAAGCAAAATAATGTCAAACACATTTCATGTTTAATATATGTAGTCTCATTCCTTTTGTCCCTACCAATCCTTGCCTCTGTAATTTGGTTGCTATACATGAAAAGCTATGACTGTGAAGACCTTTTCAAGTTGCCTAGCCTTGCAAAATTGGATCAGTGTTGGTTTGATCTTCGTCTTCTTGATTTGCAATGCTTCTCCCTTTTTATAAACTCGATTCCTTATGCTAGGTATTATTGTGATTATGGTAACTTTGACGATGATGTTTGTCGTCGGCCTTGCACTTCTCAGCGCTAACAACATGGAAAGCCGAAGGATTCCTACTACACCCTTGTGGTTCAAGACGAAGATTCATGACAATGGCCTTTGGAGCAACGTTAAAACTTGCATTTACAGCACTAGGGTTTGTCAAGACTTGGCCATCACCTCAATAAAGTTCAAATCATTTGAGTTAAGCATCAAGAAGTTGTCACCTATAGAGGTACATAAATATATATTTACCAAACTGAAAGTGTTACTATGAAGATTATTGCTTTTTGCTTTGATTTTGATGATAAATTATACTAAAGAATATATTTTATACTTTGATTATGTAGGTTGGATGTTGCAGACCCCCTACAGTGTGTGAAATACGATATGTGAATGCAACATTTTGGGAAAGGGATGAAAAACTGGTGAATGAATTTTCGTATAACAATACATGGTGTGATTCATGAAAGAATGAAAAGGACACATTATGCTACGATTGCCAAAGCTGTAGGGAGGGTTATCTCTTTTTTTTGGTATCCCATTCGGTATCCAGGCTTTGCCCTGACTAATCCGAATCCGACCCGCGTCGCGCACCTGGTTATGGTGGGTGAGTCTCCCAACAGGGGCAGCTGCGTACGCAAGGTCTCGAACCCGAGACCTGCTTAAGCTAGAACAAGCCGCTTACCACTTGATCCAACCCTTATTGGTTGTAGGGAGGGTTATCTCATAACATTGAAAAAGAAATAGTCGAAACTTGGGGTGTTTTTAGTTGTCATGGCTATTCTACTTATTGTTTCTAATTTGTTCTCATTCATGGTGAGGATGTGGGATTTGTATTTATTGTAAGAGTAAAGCTCAAAATGCATATGTTTTATTTTCTTTTTTTTCTTTGTTCATGTAATATTTTTATGTTTGATGGGTTATGTTTAGTTTGTCAGATTTGTTTATGTTTCTTGTTGTATATATATTGCTACTGAATTAGGTATGTACACTTTGTTAGGGACCTTCAAATCTTTTAATTAACTCCTCTTACTTTTCCCACTTCATTATAGTATGTTTAATCCCTTCAATAGGAACACCTCGACCAATTCAACAAGATAATAACACACTTTCCTCCGGCAATTCGCAGGTAAAACATCTAGTTTATATGAGTTATAGACATGCAAATGCAATATTTATTCATCTAATTTTATTAAAATATATTTGAATATAGATGACATTTTAAACATTTACCACATATATAATACCTATATATAAAAGCATTGTCACTCAATACCATCTCAACAAGTGGTTAAATTGGTGTGTGACAGTTTTCACAAAATGTCACATAAAATGGGTTATTTATGAATTAACCCACAGACTTTCAACTCATGTTATTTAATCCTTTTGTTATTTTTTAGTCTACTCGATTCAGCCCTTCCACTACATTTTCTTTAGATCAAACATTTTAATTATTCCATGTAATTTAGTCCTTCAAACATTCTATTCAATGCAATTTAGTCCTTCAATTATTTTTAATCTTTTTCAATATTTTTAATTTCACTCATTAATACTCTTTAAATATGATATAAAATATTTTTCTATTAGTCTACTAAAAGGTGCAACAACGAAACTAAAATGGGGTAATTTCTAGTTTTTCATGAATTAATCCAAATTTTATTTAATTTTCATTGGCATCACCAAACCTTTAAACTTTTTTTTTTTAAAAAAAAAGTGATTAAAGCTTGATTAGGACATTAATTAATACGGGTCACGTGCTAGTCATGTTCTTGATGATGATGATTTGAATAAACATTACAATTACAACTAGAGTTTTAAATTATGATAGGATGATCTTAAAATTGGAGAAATTATTAGATAGGATAGGAGGACGGTCCCACCACGTCAGCCATGACACTAACTAATAGAATTGTATCACGTCAAGTCAACCCATATAATTTAGGCACAATTTCAGTCCAAGGTTTAGCCCCCTTTTAAATTAAACAATGCATATATGGTAAGTCCCCAAATTGAAGATATTATTAGGATGGAGTTTTAGAAAATTATTGACGTGGTGCAATTTTAGTGGTTGGTCTCATTGATTGTTAGGCCCTTAATATGGTGCTAGAGGGGGGGGGGGGGTGAATAGCTCTTTTAAAAAGTTTATGGCAATCTCAAGAACTTTAGCAAAGTTGGGTAGAAAGTATAGATGAAATAGATGAGTTTTCAAGATAGATTTTGAGGAAATTGAAACACAATGTAAAAGGAGGGTTTAGAGAAAGCAAAGACTCACAATTTATAGAGGTTCGGTATCCCAATACCTACGTCCTCTACCTTGATCTCCCCAATCAAGGATTTTTCCAAAGACTTCACTAAACCGGTGAAATTGTAGCTTCCACCAAGCCTTTTACAATGAGCTCTCCCCAAGCTCAAATCTTCAAAACAAGTTGATCCTAACTTGTTTCTACCCAATAAATAAGAAGAATAAAGAAGTATAATGATCTCCCAAAGATCCCAAGTACAAAGTTTAGCTCATACAAATTTTTCTCTCACAAAGTGTAAGAATGAAGAACAAAGAGAAAAAATGACTTCTTGGCTTCAATAATGATGAACAATGAATAATCTCTCTCTTGGATCACTTCAAAAGGCTTTAATGATGTGTATATATACCCTCTCACAAGTTTCTAGCCGTTGGAGCTCTTTTCTAGCCGTTGGAGCTCTTTTCTAGCCGTTATAGCACTTTTTCCACTTTTTCAAACTAGCTGTTTTTTTGTCCTGTTGTGAGACTGACACTGTCAGAATCAGTTTTAGTCGACTAAAACTTCAGTTTGAACACCAATATTAGTCGACTGAAACTTCATGCGCTCCAATATCCTGAATTTCGAAAAGTGACAGATTTGACAACATTTTTGGCCAGTTTTAGTCGATGAAAACTCAAACGATAACTTCATCAATAGTCAGCTAAAACTTCCTTTCAATATCTTGAAAATTTCATTTCTTTGCAAATTTCTTCAAGAAATTCTTTCGAAGTGCTTCTCCAAAAATTGTTTGCAACCCAATTTGAATTCGAGAGTTTATCTTTGAAGCCTACACACTTAATTAGACTTAATTAAATATCAAGGAGGAATGTTTTGTGATCATCAAAAATTACATGGAGTCAACATTGATGACGTGGCGGGTCCGTCCACCTAATAATTTCTCTTAAGAATGAGTTTTTTTAAGGATTGCATTAAATTGATATTACCTAATCTATTTTGAATAAGATTCAAAATTGGCTTTGCATCTTATCACACTAAATTCAACTCCTATTAATTCTAGACATGCTTTTTCCTTATTTTAGTGAGTTAGGGGTAAGATATTTTTTTATTTTTATTCAAAATATGCTATGCGGCACAATCCTAATGGCATCCTAACAAGTCTCATTTTTAGGACGATTCTAATGTAATTAACACCCTTACTACTATATTAGCTAAATAATAATTAAGTCCCTTATTGGCTTGACACATATTCAATTTGTTTACTGTAGGTTTTGAAATTACTAACCCCTTTTTATTGATTTATTCCTTAATCATTTATTTTTGATTAATTATTAAGTAGCATTAATCACTCTCTTAATTTGAGTTAACTCTTTGCAGTTGGTATGTTTTTGGGCTTGAAATCTATTGTATATCAAATAAATACAAGGCCCTAAATATCTTAAAATTGAGTTTAATTTTGTAGGCCCTTGGTACACCAGTATCATTACAATTTACAAATGAAAGAAGCTCTAATGAAGGAATAAACACATATTTTATGTGCCTGATTTTGCAACAAATTTTAGTGTCCCAGAATCTTTTTTTTTTTTTTATGAAAACCCAATCCACAAATCACAAATTAGAGTAACCAAAAGAAAAAAAAATCAAATTCCAAATTGAATTAAACTTGATAAGTTACATATTGCCATATTGGGGTAACAAAAAAAAATCAAATAATGGCTAATTTTAGGCTCTCTAAACTTGCTCCTAGACTCTGCACACACAGAATTTGGTGAAACTGGTGAAACCAAACTCTCCACATACGAAGTCATATTCATTGCTGAAGATCTTGAAGTTGTCATTCGAGATAGAAGTTCCTCCATTGACATTGAACTCTTACAAATACTATATGATCCTTATTCAAGATCATATCTGATATTGGTGTTGAGATTCTGCAGTAGAAGCCCCCTGTATTTGTTTATGTAGGCTCTGTTTGTTAGAGCTTTTAGCACGTTTTGGCCTTCTAAACGTGCTAAAAGCTCTATAAGTCACTTTTGGTGTATTTGCACTCTAAGTGCAGTTGTGACATGGCAACCCTTTCACCGCCTAAAAAGCATAATTTTTAGCTGCTCAAATTTGTAGTTTTGAAGACGTTGGGTTTGCGACAATATTACTAATCCAGTTTTACCCTCACAATTATTCTATCCATTTCACCTTTTGGCTCTTGTTTTCTCTTATATATATATATATCTTGTCACCTTTTTATAATATTTTAAATTAAAAAAATTACTTTAAAATTGTTAATGTACTAGTATATTGTATTTTATTCAGATATTGCACTAGTATCTTATTAATTGATAGTAAATAAATAATTGCATTACCATTAAAAATATTACAATATTAATAATTCAAATTCAAATATTAATATTAATAAATAAATTACTTTTCATAATGTCCAAAGATTTTTAAGGGTTAATAAATATTGAATAAGTTTATACAATATTGTTTTATATTTATACCTTTAGGGGGCGTTTTGATCACCTGTGGTGATCTTGGCAGGTGATCTCAGATCACCCCGTTTGGTTACACTTTTTGGTTTGGTGTGGTAATCCGGATTACCCCCTGATCACCCCTCTAAGGGTGATTTGGATTACCACCATAAACCCATGTAATCTTTGATCACCGGTGATCTTGCATCACTGGTGATTTTAGATCACTAGTGATCTGGGGGGTGATCTTAACCAAACGCCCCCTTAATGGTCATTTTACATTATATGTCACCACTACACCAAACATGCATTTTCTTATCTCTGATTAAGCTCTCAAAGCTACAATTCTAATCTCACATGTACAGTAACTAATCTCCCCATTTCAATCTCCCCTACACCAATCTCACAGCTCTGCCAAACAAAGCCGTAGCAGATAGGGAAAAGTTGGAGACAATGAGATTGGTAACCATCTAGATTGGCACCGGGGGCTTTTAGATTGATCAATTTGGTCCACGATTCCGCAACACCATATTTCTTCATTGCCCATATAACAAAACCTTGGCCGAACTCTAAAGCAATTTTTCGAGTTACACATAAGCAACTATGCAACACACCTACTCCAACAATTCTACTTTCCTCATTAGGACCCTTATATTATTGAGCTCCCCGAATCTGTCTTGACTCAAATCGAATGTTAAAACACTGTTAGGATTCGGACGACCAACAACTTGCCAATGCAAGAACCCATCAACTTGAACAGCAACTGGGTGTTGTAGTAGATAAGGAAGTTGTTTGATAGTTCTGTTTTTCTTCCTCCAATGATTATTTTACAAGGAAAAAAACATGGAGAATGTTTGGGTTTGTTTGAAACCTTATAATCTTGTAATCTTTGGTGAATGAATCATACCCAAACCCGAAGTGGGTTTTTCCCCTTTATGATCTCCATCAAGAAGAAGGCTAGATAGGTGGTGAGGCTCTTTTGTTAGAGGATTGAACAGGAAGTAGTAGTCTTTCGAATAGTTTATAAAGATCAAACCATTGCAAAAACCCATAATAGTAGTATCAAATTGTTTCGGGTTTTCTGATCGTGTCGTTAGCGAGTCACAAAATAAAAACTGAACAAACTCTAACTAACTAGTAGATAGGGTAAGAACAAGTCGATCCCACGGAGAAGAAACGAATCCAAATTAACTGTAGTAAAACAACTAAGAGAAGCAAACTTGTTACTAGCACCAGATTATAAGAAAGCAAATTGTCACGAAAGCAATTAAGAAAGAAAACAATAAGATAAAGGCAATACTTCCCCACTTATTCCCACTTAAGCACAAATCAATTATAAACACCATGGATCACAGATCAACATATCAGTTAAAGCATTAAAAAACATAAACATAAACAAGTCATTGGCCAGGAATTAGACTACTAGTTATTCATCTTCTCCTAATCTATTATAAGATGTAGACTAAATCAGTACTAGTTATTCCAAGCAATAGCCCTTTTACTAATCACCAATTAGCTACTAGTTATTCACCAATTAACCAATCAATAAATCATTCATAATAAACAAATACACCAAGCATAGACTTATGATTATAAGCAATTCACCACAACATAAGATTAAACTAAACCCAACTCAATACATCAATTACTAGTTATTCATTGAATATACCAAATCTTGCTACTAACAATTAGATTCAATTACTAGCTATTCATCAAATCTAATCTAACAGAAATCAATCAATTAACCTAATTAGACTCTTGATTCCAATTAAAATCAATAAATCAATCTAACAACAAAAACAGGGTTAGAATCAAAAACTTGTTTAATAAAGATAAATGATCAAATCATTGAATCAAATTCAACCAATTATACATAGCAAAGCTAAAATCAACCATGCATAATAAATTATCTTCAAATCATCAATCAATTGATAAAGAACATGTAATATAATCAATTCATAGCTTAATGGTTCAAAGAGAAAAAGTATTAAAGGGAACTACTTACTCATGATCGAAGAGATCACAAGCAACATACTTACAAAGATGAAGATGCTATGTCGACAAGGGACTTGTACCCTAGCTATGTCGACACTCCTAAGGAAAGAAATTTCCAAGTCTCAACTTGTTCCTCTTGCAGTTATGAGAGTTCTATGATTTCCTAAAACTAAGGGTATCTATTTATAGGTAACCTAGGACATACCTTACCCTTGTGACAATCAATACCAGCCCTTAAATGTGGCGGTTTGAAGGGCATGATAGTCTCTAATTTTCTAATCCTATCCTGAATAGGATTCGCAGTACCTTAGAATCAAAACAAGGGTCTTGATTGGTTGAAGTAGATCATCCTCTTTAATTAGGATCTTCCTTGGCCAATTAGAGTGTTCCACATCATTAATCACAGCTGGAATTGCCATCTAAGTAACCTCCAACTCGGTTAGAACCTTCCTCAAGTTGATTGGATTGTTGGTCGAATCTGTCCAGAAACCTTCAAGGGTAAAATTGACATTTTTAACATCAGAATTGGGTCTCGAGGTCGAAATCAAAGTTGTAGAGCTTGAGGTCCTTTTTCCAACCGTATCTCATTTGCATTTCTCCGAGATCTAGATCAAAAGATATGAGTTCTCTTCCAAAACTGCACTTGTGAATCCTCCTTTGACTAGCATTTGGAATTTCTTCTTTTCCAATTAATTACTGCATCATAATTGCTAATTGGGTTTGGAATTCTCCTTTGGGCTATAAGACATCTGAATTGGGCCTAGAGTAATCAGATTTGGATCATTAATGATTCGGATTAGCTTCTGGCTTCATGGGCTCAAACAGGCCTACTGGGCCAAAATGGGAAAAATCAGTAGTTTCTCCAAATTGTCCAAAATTTCTTCAAATCTTCATAATCTTAAACAATAGCTCCAAATGGGCCTGAAAACACAAATATGAGAAATATGAGGGTAAATAAGCATGTATCACTACCAAAACAAGGCAAAATCGGATAGAAAACATAGAACTTTTAAGGTCTTATTATTTTCCATAGGCAAAGCAATATGATCATGATCATCATTAAACATATCATAAGTGCAATTTACCGTGTAAAGTGATGAATCACAATGGAAGAAAATGATTACTTTCTAGTGATTGGGATATTATTTGGCTAGAATCGCTTGCTTAGTGGTGAACTCAGGGTTAGTCAAACAAGAGTTTCAATGTTTATTTCAATGTTTACAAACACATTGAAACTTTGCTACAAATTTTGCTAGTAACCTTGCAAGGATTTTCATAATCAAATCGTCTGGCAGTGGCATCTCTGTTTTAAACTTTAGTTCTTCGGATGGTTTCTCCTTAGCAGGTTCATTGCGAGTGCAAGGACGTTTGTAAGTTTCTGGTTGAAGATTTTGTTCGACTTTCCTCTTGGCAAATTTGATTGCAAGTATTTCCATCACGGACTCATTGCAAAGCCCAAGGCGTTTGTGAATTTCTGAAACAAGATTAGACCTAACAATTTTTGACACAACACGGAGTTAACCGTGTTTGTGTTTTCCCTTAACGTGTTTCGTGTTTTAATCGTGTCAACACAATTAAGAAAATCGTGTTTTGTGTTATTCGTGTTGACGTGCCAACACGTTTAAGATACATTTATGTGATTATATTAAAATATCATTTTGACCTTCTAAAAATAATTAAAGAAATAATAGCTATGATGTAATTTTATAAATTTTTTAGGGATATTTTAGTAATTTTCAACTACTATGTTTGACATGTTTAAATTAACCGTGTAATCGTGTGTAAACATTTAAATCGCGTTTTCCCGTATTTAAGCTACACGCTTATAAAATCGTGTTAGTCGTGTCGTGTCGTGTCGTGTCGTATCGTGTCGTGTTGTGGCATATCGGGTCGTGTCGTGTCAGGTCATGTCGTGTCGTGTACACGACTAATAAACAGTTCCCATATATGTGTTTGAAATCATGACATGATTAATTATTCGTGTCGTGTTCTTGTTTGGCTAGATACCCATAAATGCTACATGTTTATACGATACGAAAACAACACGGATACACAAATTGCCAGGTCTTAACAAGATATGGCTTTTAGAGATATCAAAAGCTTACCCGAACGTGATTAACCGCCCAACCTGCCCAAACCCAAACCTGTCCAACCCAATTTGACTATGGAAAGTCAACAACCCGAACTTGCCCAACCCGAAAATCGAATGACCTAAGAATTTATAAATTTACCTATTAATATTATAAATTATCATTTATTATTTGATACACTGACAGTGTAGCTTTTGGACTACAGAAGCGGGGTAAAATGTTGACAAGTACCCGATTTTAGAATTAATTAGATTTTTAATATTTCAATCTAGTCCCTAAGGGGACACATGTCACCCTTTTAGACCCGCACGTGCAGTCTGCTAAACTCTACTGACAGTGGACCAGATAATAACTCTTATTATTTATATAAATTCTATATTGTAAATTTGTAATTCAATGATCTTTCAATTCAGTCCTCTATTATTGTTAATTTCTACTAACATGTGTTTGCTTGTGCAGATAGGTTCTTTATTTGGTGATTAAGTTCCAATTGCATGCAATTAAGGGTCTCTTAGTTTTAGAGTCTTTTGATTTAGGGTCTTTAAATTTTGTTTTTTTTCCAAATTGGGTTAAAATTGGAATGAGTTTAGTTTTAATGTAGGATTTAATTTATTTAATTTAGATATCTTAAAAACTTCATTCGCGTATCATATTTATTTTCTTGTTATATCAAATTAATAATATCTTTCTGTTGGTACCGTATTAATAATCCAACTAAGTAACTACTAACTAGTAACTAATAATCAATGTTTATTTATAAAAAAAATCGAATAAAAATATCAAATAAATTTAAGTATTAAACATTGTTAGGGGTCAAAACTGAGAAGGCCCTAGACCCTCGAAGCCTCATCACACACATTCAAAGTTGGGCCAATACCTTCCTATTCCTCACATACATATGTCCTTGACCCAACAAACACACACACAAAAATTGCGTAGATGGGCGCACAAACATCTTAAACACACACAAGCCCATCTTTGCCTACCCAATAATCAAAACCCCAAAACACATACAAAACATGGACAACATACTCAAACACACAAAAGTCTCAAAGCACATATATAACACATAGGCAATGTTTCCAAGGTGATGAAACCCAAAACTATACAACACATGGGTCACCTCGCTCTACGGCAGGCAAGTCCAGCAGGATGCACATCACGCTGGCCCTCGCCCTGCTGCACTACTCACAAAAGGAGGGCCCCGTGACATGTGCCCTACAACTAAGGCCTTTCTGCCACTAACTCAAGACATATGAAGCCTGAGACGCAAGCAAGGCATTGAGACGCAACTCCCTGCCGCCACGCTAACCTAGCCCCAGCAGGGCACATTGTGACATAAGGAAGTCACCAGGGAAGTATCTTACTTAGACACACTTCTCTTTTTTTTGTTTCATTTCCTTGAAGTAAGAATCAATACTAACAAGTCTCTATGGCAGGACAAAATCGTGGCCCAAGCCCGCGGCGGGTAAACCTTTAGAAGCGTGGATTTGCGGCAAGAGGAAAGAATCCGCGCAGTAAACATTTTTGAAGGGGACAACCATGCTTGGTGACTGATCCTAGTAGCAAAAGTAGTAACTAAGCAGCAGGAAAAGGAATCAAACAAGACTCATTGACTTTGAAAGGAATCCCAACTACTCCTGCTAAGGAAAACGACCCTTTCGAAAGCGATACTTGCTTACTGAAAGAGAGACCAATTTCAAATATGAGAAAGCACCAATGTTAGCACAATCAAAGAAGAAAGTCTCCCCTGCCAGTAGATCTAAGATGTTGATTCCTTTGGGCTGATTGTAGCAGCAGGAATCTCGACAATGACCAGCGGGCAAAGACTTGGACCGGATAATGGAGTGACTATAAAGTGGCAGGCTCGATTCAAAGAAACAACAATGAACCTAATAGCAAGAGGCAAGTTCAGATCCAAAAACACAACAAGTAATCAACCAAGATTGCTTCTTCTATACAAGGAAGTTGGTCTCTAGGGTTCAAATCAGTGTTTTCCTTTCATTTCGTCAAAGTCTTGTATTTTCCTTTTCCTCACACTTGTATTCCTTCTTCTTTCAATTGTTTTCCACAACAGATTCAAGTTAATGAAGAAAATTATGATTTGCTTTTAGTTTGAGAAGAGAGTTTCAGAATTGCTATTCCATCTTTTCTATCCTCCTCAGTTCTTCAAAAATCTAGTTTTCACCCGACTTCTGCTGCATTGGTCATTCCCCTACAGTAGGGTACTCTCGCACCATCTAGTTGTCACCTGCATAACCCGCTTCTTCTTCCGAGGAAGTCGGAGCCGGCTAGGATCCACTTATAGAGCCGGGCCAGGCCTACTCTTTGCATGAAAAGGCTCCCACAAACATTAAAACAATTCAAGCCCAACCCAATTAACCTGAGTCTCAGACCCGAAAACCTGAAACCCAAATGACCCGAAACCTCAACCCGAACCCGATTGACTCGAGACTCGATTAAGCCGAACCCAAATGGCCCGAAACCGAAACCCTATTGGCCCAAGAAAACTGACTGACCCATTTAACCCGAACCCGAAACCCGTCCAACCCACCCAGTTGATGTTGGAAAATATTGTTGAAGGAGAAGAAATAAGAAATGAAACGGCTTTGAGGCGTGACGGAAGTCACTTTCTTAAAGGGTTTTATGCCCTCTAGGATACAACTAAACCACAAACTCTCCAATCATAAGTAGTGAAAAATGGTGGAATTGTCTCTCTAATTGATCTTCACATTCTCATTTTAATAGCAATGTAAAGATCCTTTATATAGTTGATGAACCCATGTATCTTCTCATAAATACAAATACATGTAGATGTCTTTTAGATAAAGACAACATTAAATAGATACATGTCTTTGTCTTTTGGATAAAGACAACATTAAATAGATACATATATTTTCACAAGACAACTCTTGATTCATGAATACATGTCTTTTCACAAGACAACTCTTGATTCATAAATAATCACATTATTTATTAATGACTTTTCATCAACTAGATTATTATTGGTAAATATCATATATATTTAATTACCAACATTCTAAATTACCAACAACCCCCGACTAGTTTGGAATGTTGGTGTTTATACTTTAACCTTTTCACACCAATAAATATTATGAATACAAGAAGGTGTCTCTCGATTTAAACCTTCAATTAGTGTATATACCTTAAAGTCTTAACGAAGATTGTCGGTGCCCGTAGATTAAACCGCAACTTCTAGTGTTAAAACCGAAGATATAACACACATAACATTCATTTATTCTTATGTTAGAGGCTTAAACGCTTTTAGCACTATTATGGCCATGTGCTTATCCATTTCATAAAGATATACAAGACAAATCTCTCAAATTGTCTTGATAAAGCGTCACCACTTCAATGTTTATATAGGAGGAATTTCATTTGTGTCTCCATTGCTTGGACACTTAAATTTTAAATTCCATTAAGAGTTAAACTCATCCTCCACTAACGCAATGGACATCACTAGTATCTAACTCTTTGTATTGTAAAATGGGAAATACTAGTATCAAAACAGACACATGACAACAACTTGTTATTACCCATTAAACTTTGTAATTAGAGGTTACTAATTCAAAGTTGGGTTACCATTGTTGGTGTCTAATAATAAGAGAGACTTCAATCCCATTTCACTTGTAGTACTACTAACATTTAACTTCATTTCTCTTTATGACAATTGCCTCGACTTGAGATTGAATCTCTTAAGTATCATTTTCATTTCCAAACCTTACAATTATACATATTAATAATATGCTTTGAACATTTATAATCAAAGGAAAAGTTGGTAACACGGTTGTGGCCATAACACTTTTTTATACTCATTTACTTTCAACCAATCTATTTCCTTAACCATATCCATCAAAACATACTTGAAGTACAAATGGATAACTCAAAAATATACCAAGTCAACAAGTCCTCTCAAATAAATATATTAGGACTTTCCGTTGACTTTTCAATAATAAATGATACTACACTTTTGTATAATCTACACATAGTATGATTATACCAATATTACATAATAGTAATATATCTAATTTGTTTCTTTAAGAAATCAAATTACCCCCACTATGTGAAGTCACACATCCAATCTTCGAAGGATGTATCTTCATTTCAATAATAGAGATTTTTTTTTTGCTACTTCCAATTTTTCTTTTCACAATTACCTCATATAGCTTTCTGATGATTAACATCAGGTTTACTTGTAAACCTAGACAAATTGCATACAACAAAAGCTATATATGGTCGAGCATAATGCATAGCATATATAAGACTACCAATGCCACTTGCATATTCAAGTTGTGCAACAATACGTCCATCATTTTCAATCAATTTGCAACCAGCATTAGAAAGAGTTGCACATTCTTTAACATTAAGATGCTTAAACTTATTAAGCAATTTCTCAATGACTTTGATTAAGCACAAAACCATCTTTATGTCTCTTTACTATTATACCAAGAATAGTATCAACTTGATTTAAGTCTTTCATCTTAAAAACCTAAAGTTAGATACTTCTTATCATCAACATAAAGACATGATGACTCCATAATCATTGGTGAACTTTGAATAGATACACTTATTTGCTCCATTGTGCTTAAATTCATTTGACAAAGTGGCAGAATCAAACTTTTATTTGCCACTGCCTTGGAGCTTGTATCAATCCATAAAGAGACTTAATTAATTTGCAAAATGTATGCTCATTTCCGGGAAGTATAAATCCTTTTGATTGCTCCATAAAAACTTATTTTCTTAAGTATCCATTCAAAAATATAGTTATCACAACCATTTGATGTACAAACAAACTATGAATGGAAGCTAAAGCCATAAGTACACGAAATGTACTTCTTGCAAAAAAAAGCATAAGTATCAAAATCATATATGCCCTTCTTTTGGGTAAAACCCCTTGCCTTGAAAGGTTGGTCAAAACCATTTGGATTTCGTTTCTTACAACCCACTTACAACCAATTGGCTTGAAATCATAAGGAATATCTACTAAAATCCAAGTATTATTAGATGGAATCCATTTTATCATTAATTGCCTCTTTCCAAAGGCAACATCTCTTGAAGCCATAGCCTCACCAAAGGACTTTAGATCTTCTTTTCCTTCACTTAGAAGAACAGGAATTTATTAATAACATTGGTTGTTCCCTTCCACCAAGAAACAAAATCAGAAGGTAAATGTTTCTACTTCCTTGTTCTTTGACTTTTCTTGGTTCAAAACAACTTGATCACTAGGATCGTTGCTTTCTATTTGATCATTAAGATCCTTTCTTTTTAAAGATCAGAAGTTTTCTCAACTTCACCAAACTCAGAATTATGCAAATTATCATGAAGAAACTAATGTTCTAATAATTCAACATAAATGGTTTCACAATTGTGTTTGTATTCAAATCAAGAAATCAAAATGCTTTGGAACGTTGTGCACAACCAACAAAAATACATTTAATGCCTCTTGGTCCTAACTTGTCTTATTAGGATCAAATATTTTATAATATGCAATACACCCACACACTTTCAAATATTTAAATTCGGTTTTCTTTCATGGTTTCATATCTCATATGGTGAAATTTCAAGAGTCTCTTGGAGTAAACTCTAATATGTATGTGACATGAAATTAAGAGTGCTTCTCCCAAAGATTTTGTTGCACCCTTACATTTGTCAACATATTATTCACCATATCAACCAAGATTCTATTTTTCCTCTCGGCCACACCATTATGATGAGGAATATATGGGGTAGACCTTTGATAAACTATTCCATTCTCTTCACACATATTAGAGAATGGTTCAGAGAAGTATTCACCTCCTCTATTACTTCAAAGAAATTTAATCTTCTTTTCTTTTGATTTTCAACTTCATTTTGTATTCTTTAAATTTTTCGAAAGCTTCAACTTTCGTTCTTTATAACTCATATACTTTATCTCTCCCATGAAACTTGAATAACAACTCATGGTAAACTCATGATTGCCTTTATTAAATCTATTAGAATATTGAATTCTCATCACCACCATTATTCATGCTTCTAGGAATAATTATAAATTCCATATATAATCAAACAATACTTTAAAGTTTGTGCTCCAATATTCATGAATTGCATGAATCATTAATCAAATTCATTTTGACAAGTTACTAAAAATCATATCACTTTCTTTAATTGAAGTTATTTCACAAGACATTTATTTCTCATGTAACAAAAATAAATATATATCAAAATGAGAAATAAATAATACGTAATTTAGATAATAACATGCATGATTCAAGATTTCATGCACCTCATCAATAAGCATGAATTATATATATAAATATATATGTACTTGCTTAATCAAACATATCTTCAAATCTAACATTTCTTTATGCCTTAAAATAATTTTTGTATAAATTCCTTTGGTTTAATAACCACGATTTACCAATATATATAATTACAAGGCCATAAAGATTTATAAAGTTAGCAAAGCAAGTAGTATATCTCCAAATTATCTAAATTCATGGTTGCTTAATCATTTACTAATTTTCCTTCAATCAAAAAAGTACATATAGCAACCAAGAAATAAAATGTCATAAGTACCTTGTGACAACTATTCATTCATTCAATTTATCTCAAAAAAAATATGATTGGAATGTATTAATAGTCACTTTTGTCACAAGATATAAATACATTTTATCCTAATTAGCATCACTACAATTTCATGGCATCAGAACTGAATCATGATAAATATCTCAAAGAAATATATATAGCATGAACATATGCATATCAAGTAATATCATGATTTCTTTAGTCACTCATGAGGGTACCAACTATATTATGGTAAATATATTTTATTATCATGATCAAATTGAAATTATCAAATTGACTTAACTTTCAAAGTTATTGGATGACTATCACAAATTAAGAGAATAAAGTTCAAATTCTCAACGCATATAAGCCATAAAAAATTGCCTACGACATAGGTAAGCCATAAAGCAATATTAATAATTGTGGGCATAATTTCATTTGAGACCATAATAGCATAAATTTCATGGTAGTAGAATAAATTAATTTCAAAATATGTCTCAAAATAAAATTTATGGCTTTCATATATGTTGATAAAATGAGATCATTATTAAGTCAAGTTTAGTGCCTTACCTTATGGAATATGCATGCACATACACTTCTCTTCTACCGATCTATCTTTCAATATTTACAAACAAAGTTGAGTCTCCGTGTCCATGATGGCCACACGTTGCAACTATTGGAGTAGTTCAATCCATCAACGGATTTCCAAATTAACTTCACAATTTCGAAACATCTAAATGGGTGTGCTTCCATATCCATGACTTCTTTGGAGTATCATACTTCCAATTTTATTTCTTCCACCTCCATAAAATTGAAATATAAAGTTTCGGATAAAACCCTTTAAATTATTGAAAAATATTATTGAAAGAGAAGAAATAAGAAATGAAACGGCTTTGAGGCGTGACTTTGAAGTCACTTTCTTAAAGGGTTTTATGCCCTCTAGGATACAACTAAGCCACAAACTCTCCAATCATAAGTAGTGAAAAATGATGGAATTCTCTCTAATTGCTCTTCACATTCTCATTTTAATAGCAATATAAAGATCCTTTATATTATAAAGATCCTTTATATAGTTGATGAACCCATGTATCTTCTTATAAATACAAATACATGTACATGTCTTTTAGATAAAGACAACATTAAATAGATACATGTCTTTCCCTTTTGGATAAAGACAACATTAAATAGATACATGTCTTTTCACAAGACAACTCTTAATTCATGAATACATGTCTTTTCACAAGACAACTCTTGATTCATAAATAATCACATTATTTATTAATGACTTTTCATCAACTAGATTATTATTGGGTGGACGCTTAGGAAATGTTAGAATTTTATAGGTTTAGAAAAGGTTGGGAACACATGGACGGTTGTAATTAATCAGACAATATGGGCCCTTGAAAGAACATAAAATAAAGAAGACTTTACCTGTAAAATGGAAATGCAGGTTTTCACTTGGAGAGAGAAATTTAACCCAAAATTTTAATGAGTTCATCCAACCACCCTTCTCTCTTTGTGGGCCCCACCATTTTCTCTCTTTGTGGGATCACATGTTTCTTATCTGTTATAAAATGATTGTATTAATTAATTAATTACTCTATAATTTATTATATTTTCTTATATTCCTTATTATATTTTATTTAATATACAAAAAAAATTTGTTGCTCTTGAGAATCGAACATAGGACATAACATAAAAAAAAAAGTCATTCCAAGTTCCCAACCACTCACACCAAGGTGGTAGATATGTTATTATCTTACAATCATTTAATTGAACATATTATGTAGAAACAATCATTTAATTCTATCCAATTTTCTATTATCTCACTCATTATACACTTATGTAAGCTTAGTTTCTCATATATTAAATAACATATTCAAATAGACTATATTCAAATAGACTATATAACATAGACTATGGTAATATTATCAATTGTTTACTTGAATTATATGAATTTTAAGCTTATATGTGTATTTTCAAATAATAATTACTCACTAAATTCTAATTCGAATTATGACCATAAGACATAATATAAAGCGAGTCTAAACGTTTACAAATTTAACAATTGAACTTAATTTGATTGTAATATGGGTAAAACTTACTTAATTTAATTATTATATGTGATTTCAATCTTATTTATATCTCCTCAAATTAATCATTTATCATTCTAATACATGTATGTGTATAGATACTATCTTATGTTTTAATATATGACTTCTTCAAATTTATCATATTTTTCAATTTATTAACTATTAGTTCATTTTTAATTATTTAAACATTGTGAGGTAATATGTATGGCCATTTGGGGTTTGGAGTCAAACCCCAAACATTTGAAAGTCAAACCACGTTTTGACCCCATTAAAATGTTTATAAAACTTGATTTTAGATTATGATACGATAATTTTAAATAGTATTAAGATGGAAATTGAACCATCTTTATGTCTGAAATCATGCTCAACCATTATTATAATCAATAATAAAGCCTCAATCGATATCCATTATTGATAACCTCATAGACCTCGAACCATGTTTGTACATGTATGTTGTAGAGAGCATGGAAATTGAACAATATGTCGGTTTCAAAGCTTACTCAAACGCTGCAAACAATAATAGACAGTCAATCGATATTCAATAATCATTCATGTTTTGTGATGAGGTAATGTTCTAATTTTTTGATCCGAGACATTTAGACATAGACAGTCAATCGATATTAAATACGCTTTTGTAGTAAAATTGAGGTGGGTGCTTCGATTGGGTAAGGTTTAACGTGTTGACTATCAAAATTTGGGGTTTGACTATCAAACTTTGGGGTTTGACTTTCAAACTATGGGGTTTAACTATCAAAATTTGGGGTTTGACTATCATCCTTTGTGGTTTGACCATGTATGTACAATGGAATTAGAGCAACCTCTAACCTTGGAGCAATTAGATTTTATGCTTCATGTTAATCATTATATCGAAATCTTCTTTAAATGAAAACTTCAGGATCTATTAACTGGAATTCGAGGACTACAATCTCTAGCACTTGAAGCATTTAAACGCCTTGCAAATACCAAAATCCCAAGAATATAGCACAATGTTTCATCAGTCCAGAATCTACGAGCTAAACCATGATGCATGGAGAAGTTTTGTTCATATATACTGCTTTGTTTTAATCTTTAAATATTGAAATGACACTTTCCTATCTCTATATCAGTCATGAGATCATTGCTTTGTCATTCCACTCAAATATCAGAACAAAACAGAGATTTTCAATTTCATGGTTCTCTTTAATATTTATATATGTAATATTTTTAAATCATGTCTTATATTTCTAACCAATTAATAAAATAAACCAATGACCATTATTTCTAATTTAAAATTATACATATATATGAATATAAATTGATAATATTAAATCATTTCAAGTAATTCAGTTAAGTTTTTAACTTAATAATTAATTTAGTCACTATTCTTTTGTTGAGGGATATTTAGTCACTATTAATTCAACTATAATTCTTCATCTTATTAATGGAATGCGCGGTGTAGCACGCAAGATAGTGCCTTGTGTTCATTAAGAATTATAAGATAGAAGAACAAAAGAAAAATTAAGGGTTATCCTATTCCTTTCACAAAAAAAAAAAGGAGAAGAAGAAGATAGAGAAATAGTGACTCTATGGAGAGGAAGAAGAGAGAGAAATATTAATATGAGTTGCAGCCTTACAGGTGGGGTCATGGTAAAAACAAAAAGTGTTTTTCTCTAACAGGTTTCCTCAAATTTCTTCTTCAGGTTGTTTTCAACCCAACCTTTCTCTAATCTAAATAATTTTAACTTTTCCTAAGTCGCCACCTATTATTGGTAAATATCATATATATATATATATATATATATTTAATTACTAACATTTTAAACTCCAATGGCTTTGATTCTTTTTCAGCCATTGAAAACAAGTATTTTTTACTCTTTGTACTGTGCATGTACATGAGATTCTGGGTTTAGTTAGTTAATTAGTTTGTTCATTTATTTGTTTAGTTTGTAATTAATTTATTTAAATCAATTTCTTAATTTAGGTTGAATTCTCATCAGCTGTTTGGACATATTTTGATTGTAATTATACCTATAAAAAAACTTAGAACTTGAATCCCTAAAGATTTGCGGATAAGAAAACTTAAAGGAAGAATTTCTCTGCTGGTTGTGGTTCCGTTTCCCTCAATGCCTTGCTTTCAAGTTGCCATGTTTGTCAAAACCGTGTTGATTGAATTGAATATGTTTAATGTGGAATAGCAGAAGCTTAAGCAGGCCAATTTTCTTCCCAATGACTTGCCTGTTAAGCATTTGAGATAGAAATTGAACCCCACACTTAAATTATATCCCTTTCTTTGACAGTTTCCAGATTCTAAGATTTCAAATTACATAACAAAAGATGTTTGCATAGCTTGCAATCCCCAACTTCCAACATTCATCTCTTCCTTCTTCCATCTACTTAACTTCCAATCTACCCATTCTTCCTTCTTGTCTTCTTCTCTGTTTTCTCCTTGATCTTGCCATTCTTCACCATCAACATAAACATAGCCTCCAAGCTAAGCCCAAATTATCAAAAAAAAAGCAAGCTATTTGGTTCACACCATAAAGACAGTCAAACTAACCTGTTTCCTCCTAGTTTCCATCCACCAAATCCCAACAAAATTTCATTAACACCTGTCACCCTTCTCTATTCTTTCACTCGGTAGCAGTTTTTTTTTTTTTTTTGGCACAAGACAACGCGGTAGCAGTTTATAACGGTCCAAATCCAAACCAATAAAAAAGAAATGTTGAAAAAGCTGAGCAGAAAAGTCAAGACCATAATCACAAAGCCCTTTAAAAAGCCTAAAAAGCCTCATAGACCTCCAAAATCTCAACCTTCCTCTCCTTCACCACCGCCATCGCCACCAATGTCACCGCCAAAACCTCAAAAACCCTCCAGAAACAACAACCCATTTCTCTTCCCCAAAGCACAGTCTTCCGTTCTGCCCGACCCGGCCCGTTTCTTCTCCCCAAACCTCCTCTCATCTCCTGTCCCCACTAACTCTTTCTTCCAAAACTTCACTCTCAAAAATGGCGACCAGCCTGAATACATCCATCCATATCTCCTCAAATCTGCTGACTCTTCCCTTTCTATTTGCTACCCATCTCAGTCCCGCAACTCTGCTTTCTTGTACCAAATTTTCGTCTCTGATTTAACCATCTTTGCGACTAATAACCCAACTTCACAGAAAAACCATGTCATCTCTTCTTACAGTGATCTCAGTCTTACTTTAGATTTCCCCTCTTCAAACCTCCGGTTCTTTCTTGTCCGAGGCAGTCCCTTTTTGACCTGTTCTGTAACTGGGAACACTCCAATATCAATCTCGACGATTCATGCGATTCTCTCTTTTTCATCAAACAGTTCGCAGACCAAATATACCATTAAGCTTAACAATAATCAAACTTGGCTTATATATACATCTTCTTCTATCAGTTTGGATCACAGCCTTTCTTTGATCACTTCTTCTTGCGGGTTTTCGGGTATAATTCGGATTGCTGTACTACCGGATTCTGACCCAACATATGAGTCGATTCTTGATCAGTTCAGTTCATGCTATCCAATCTCAGGTGATGCAGCTTTAACTAAACCATATTGTTTAGAATATAAATGGGAGAAGAAAGGGTGGGGGGATTTGCTTATGCTTGCCCATCCCCTCCATCTTAATATTTTATCTAGTGATGATTCTGATGTTAAGGTTTTAGAGAATTTTAAGTATAAAAGTATTGATGGGGAGCTTGTTGGCATTGTTGGTGATTCATGGGTGTTGAAACCTCACCAAGTTTCAGTAACTTGGCATTCTATTAAAGGGGTGAAAGAAGATTCATATCCTGAAATAGTAACTGCTCTTTCTAAAGATGTTGAGGCCTTGGATTCATCTGCTATAACAACAACTTCATCTTATTTTTATGGCAAGTTGATTGCAAGAGCAGCAAGGTTGGCTTTGATTGCTGAAGAAGTGTGTTTTCTTGATGTGCTTCCAAAAATAAGGAAGTTCTTGAAGGATACAATTGAGCCATGGTTGGATGGGACTTTTAATGGGAATGGTTTTCTGTATGATTCAAAATGGGGTGGGCTTGTAACTAAACAAGGGATGACTGATACCGGGCCAGATTTCGGTTTTGGGATTTTCAATGATCACCATTATCATATCGGTTACTTTCTTTATGCAATAGCTGTCTTGGCCAAGATTGACCCGGCATGGGGAAGGAGGTATAAGCCTCAAGCTTATTCACTTGCGGCAGATTTTATGAACTTAGGCAGGCGATCAAATTCGAATTATCCACGCTTAAGGTGTTTTGATTTGTATAAACTGCATTCTTGGGCTGGAGGGTTGAGTGAATTCGCGGATGGACGGAATCAAGAAAGCACGAGTGAAGCAGTGAATGCATATTACTCTGCTGCATTGATGGGATTAGCCTATGGAGACACTCACCTTGTTGCAACCGGATCAACACTTGCAGCACTGGAAATTCAAGCAGCACAGACATGGTGGCAAGTGAAGGAGGGAGATGATTTCTATGGAGAAGAGTTCACTAGAGAGAACAGAGTGGTGGGTGTTTTATGGGCTAACAAGAGGGACAGTGGCCTATGGTTTGCTCCTCCTGAGTGGAGAGAGTGCAGACTGGGCATTCAGTTGCTACCCATATTGCCTATCAGTGAGGTTCTCTTCTCTGATATCGGCTTCACTAGAGAGCTTGTGAACTGGACATTACCGGCACTTGGGAGGGACGGAGTAGGAGAGGGATGGAAAGGATTTGTCTATGCCTTGGAAGCAATTTACGACAAAGAGAGTGCTTTGGAAAAGATTAGAAACCTAAATGGTCATGATGATGGAAATTCACTTACTAATCTATTGTGGTGGGTTCACAGCCGGGGTGATGAATATGAAGATGCATGTGGTCCAGAGGGGAAATATTGCTGGTTTAGCCACTATTGTCATTGATGTTTATTTATATTGTGTTTGGTTGTATAAGATCGTGAGATGTTTTGCTGGAACCTAAAACTGAGACAGGAACTTCTATTTTCCTGACTTTGTTGCTTCTGCTATGTAAGTTGCTTGCTAATATAATACTATAAATAAATTTACACAGTATTTTATTTGGTTTTTAAATGTGATTCTTAATTTGATATACCCTGCTGTTTGCTGTTTCTTTACCTGAACTTTCATGATCAACGGCCTTTTTCAGCCGGGAGAAATACAAAACAATAGGGGAATTTGTTGTGCTGCTACCTGTTTCATGAACATGAGAACCTTAGGAGCCAGATTTGCAAATGGGTGGTTGCAAAAAATAGTTTTCTAGTAAGCAGTTTGGTGTGCAATGGAGCAGAATTTGTATATTGTAAATTACAAACATTTTAGAACACGGCTGTTTATGTCATCCAAATTAGAATAGATGCAGGAACAAGATTCACTGCTTACGTAGTAATACTTTTGAAACATTTTAAAAACAGCTAGACAAACATCCCAGTGCATATACAAGGAAGGCTGAGGAACTTGTCTAAACAGGAAGTTCGCATTGTAGAAAATTGGCATTTTATTTGATCCCTGTGGAAACTCTGGTAGTTCTCTGGTGATCATCAATTGTTTCTATTTTGTTGCACTTGTCTGTATATATTATTACCTACTTTAGAATTGTAGCATTCTCCAGGAAATACTTAACTATTTCTGACTGATCTTTGTCCCCTTTCAATAAAAAAATGGGAAAAAAAATCAACTGACTTGAGGTGAGACAACAGACAAAGGAACTGACTTGAGGTGAGACAACAGACAAAGGCAGATGCTGGATTATAATTTGTATAGAATGTATCAGAGGTTGAATCGATCAACAAAGTAAGAGAAGAAGTGTTAGCCTGAAAAGAACTGTCTGTAACGTTGCTATAACTTATATCTGAATTTATTCCATATGAAAGAAGAGCGTCTAAATAAAGCAAACTTTCAAGTAAGTCTGAATAAACTTTCACTTCATGAGACATGAGCAACGCAGCTATCAATCACCAGAGTAATCATGTTATAAATGGTAGTCTCAAAAAATTTAAGAAAACAAAAAAGAGAAAGAAGCATCACCTCATTAAAAGAAGGAAACAAAGAGAAGAAAAAGCAAAAGAACATAAACGCTATACACCATTCATAGTCTCATGACTAAAACAGAACCAGAATTGGTCAGTCAGCATGGGTGTCGTTTACCACCAAAAATAAATTACTAAACTTTCCTATAGACAGGCTAAGTTCAGGTCGATCCCACAGAGAGTTGTGTTGACTACTTTACTCTATTTAATCCTAAAACTAACAATTTTTGGGGGTTTTGTGAATTATAGAAACAATAAAAATAAATAAACAAGAAAATAATAAAATTAAGCAACAAGATAAATAAATACTCCAATCCCAAGCAACGACTATTCAAATTGATCTGATCATTGAAACAAAAGATATTAACATATTCATCAAGATAGAAGGCATAGATTGACAACAAACGCTAATCAATCCCATGAATTCACCACAATACTAATTAAAGCGAACGCTATTAACTAGCCTAATTGAGGTCCTAACCCTATGGCAAACGCACAAAGAATTCAAGGTTCAACGGCATTAAGCATAGTGAATTATAGCCTACACAAATAACACTCCCCAAACGGGCGAGCATTCAATTCGCATTCATAATTTCCTAGTGAGTTCCAGCTATCTTTCGATAACCCCTCCCATTCACTAGTTGCTACCATATGAAACCTAACCAAACGGTATAGAATTCCAACTAGCAATAGATTTATAACCCTAATTAATAAGTTGGCCACCAAATCAATTAGAATCATAAAACATAAGAATAAATCTGAAATCATAAAATATCAAGATAAATAATCAGGTTAAGAACATAAATCTCACAAATCAACCTAAAAGTCTAAGCATGGAATTGGAGAGAAAAACTTATCTCATAATTGATGAAGACCAGGAACAAGAAAAGTAGAAGAGAGAAGAATAAAAGAGAAAGAGTGTGTAGAATTGTGTACAAAGGCTCCCTTTATATAGGGGCTTAAACCTAATCCTAAAATAACTAGAAAATAAATAAATAATTAATAAATAAGTTTGAAATCCTAAAAAGACTAGGAAAATAGCTAACTTTAGACTTGACATAGCCCATAAGTCGTGGGATTTATTTTAATATCAAATCTGGAGAAAAGCGCATTGAAAATAGGAAAATCTGCCAAAAATCGCAATCTGTCAGGAACCTCCCCGTTCGCGGCAAGGGCCTCCCCATGCCCGGGTAGCTTCAGGAAATTTATTTGCTTCTAGGACTTGACAGGTTCGGTAAGGGCCTCCCCTCTCTCGGGGAGCACCAGAAACTCCAAATCCTAAGTTCCTAAACTTCTCTAAATTCTTCACGAAATCACCTTGAATTGTCTTATTTCAACATTAGCATCTTCAAAAATACCTATAAGACAAAAACAAAGCAATTAGATAGAAATGAAACAAGATAGGCATTAAAATTATACAAATTAAGCATAGAAAACTAAGTAAAATAAATGCCTATCAATTTGAAAAGAATTGGGTCTAACAATTAATCCCTAATTATTAACATACGCGCAAACCCAGCTCATCTTCTGGGGAGATTTGGGCTAGGCTTGAGTCCATAGTGAGGCAAACCAGGCCTTTTCTCACATTCCCACAAAAAGGCTCCCACATTTTCTGGCGACTCCGCTGGGGAGCCTTTCGGAAGTCGGAAATTCAAGTGAGATGACGCGACCAAGAGCTGTCCGGCAACAAAATCACCAGAACCCTCCTGCTGATATCGACGATATGCATGAGAAGCCGAAAGAATCCTCCAACCAGCAGCAGGAGAACTCAGCTGCACAAGAGCAAGATCCACCAAACCCCGCTGAAGTCATGCTCGAACTAGCCCGTGGCATCTATCAAAGCGAACTCGAGCTGCTGGAAGCCATTCGGGAGACCAGATCTCGAGCCACTAATGGAGGCCAGTCCCATGATGGAAGCAGGTGCCCTACTCCGCCAGGTGGTGATGATGTCCCATCGAGGCACACCACAGAAACGCAGCAGCAGAATGAGCCTTCTCAAGGCTATGCTACTGATCGGTCGTCAGCAAATCATAAAAATAAATTCCCAACAAATTCCTAACTATAGTAGATAGGGCAAGTAGGGGTTGAACCCACAGAGAGGTAGGTTATTTATCTTTTTCTTAAATCAAACAAATAAATTAAAAAGAATTTTTATAGTGAAATTTAACCTAATCTAACTAACAATTAAATCAACTAAGAAAGCAATCAAGAAAATTAAAGGAAACAATTGATAAGAAAGCAGTGAATAATCAAGAAAACAATTAATAAAAACCTCCAACATAGAATTAATATCCCCCTTGACAATTATAACATGGATCATTGATATCTAATAATTATGAAAACGAAGAATAACTTGTCGGAATTAATTCCTAAATTACCTTAATTAGATAAGATTACCGGTTAAGGCTTAAATTACCCCTATTGCTAACTTAACAAATCAATTACCGGTTAAGGCTTAAAGATTCACCAAGCAACAAAGCATTAAGAATTAGTAATTTATACAAGCGCAAAGAGTAATTTCTCACTCAAAGCCCCTTATTTCCCTTGGAAGGAGTGGTTAATTCTCAACCAATTGCTACAAACAACCAAGCCTGGACTATTAATCCTCGACTTGATCTAGCTAATGCTAACTTAATTTATCAAGAAAGTGCCGGCTCAATCCATCAAAACAAGCAACATAGAATTAAAACAGAGATCAAAGGAATACTCTAACAATTATCATATATAAGCACAAAATCTCACCAATATATATGTCAAGAGATCAAATAAATTCTACATTGGAGTTAAGAAAAAGGATTAACTCACTCATGAATTGAGTGAGCATCCAAAGAATAAGAAGAAAAACTTATCTTATGGATGGGAAGAAGAGGGGGGCGGCGGCACAGAGGCTTTTTGTCCTCCAAATCTTCAATAATTCTACCCAATACAATTTCTAGATCTATATGTGTGTGTGTGTTACTAAAAACCTAGACCTAAGATGCCTATTTATAGTGGAAATAACCCTAGGAATTCCAATCCTAACTTGGAAAGAGGTCTAAGTCGGTTTTGGTCTAACTTAGAGTCCAAGTTAGATTAAAAGTCATCCTAGAGTAGAATCCAAGTTAAAATAGGATCCTAAAAAAAAATCCTGATTTCGTATAATTTGTATAATTCGTATAGTTAAAATAGAATTGGGTCTAACAATTAATCCCTAATTATTAAGTTCACTAGACTAAGATCATTATTTACTAAGGAATTAATTGTTGTAATGGAAGTCAAATTGAAACAATATAGAAGTAATTAGCAATTTGAAAAGAAGGTTGCATTGAAGGAGATACAAATTAGAGGACATATTCTAAAAAGATATTTTTGGAG
>AWUE01011278.1:0-29843 GCA_001974825.2 Corchorus olitorius | reverse complement strand
TTTCTCATCTCGGATTACAATACCAACGCAGCTTCACCTGTGTTGACATCAAAACTGCCATCGCAATTAACTTTCACCCATCCTTGATCAGGGGGTTGCCATTTTTTCCTGTACTCCTCATCAGTTAGCTGGTTAGCTGACCTAGCTAAATTTGGGACCCTTCTATGCTGTACAAGGTCCAAAACTCCAGCAGAAATTCTATTAAAAGTACGTTCACCTGTAAAACTTTTGAATCGCTTATTATACCCTTATTTGTCAAATATATTTCTTAAATGCCATTGCTTAATTATTATAGTTCTATTATACTAAAAACTCTATTTTTATTCAATTCAATCTAATATCTTTATAATTACTTTATTTTTACCATTTTACTATTTTTCAATAAAAATTTGGATATATTAAATTCTTTTAATATACAGTTTTATTCTACTGAAAACTCTATTTTCATTTAATTAAATTCAATATTTTATAATTATTTTATTTTTACTATTTTAATTTAAAAAGTTATTATGATTGACATTTTACTATTTGATAGTTTATAATAATGAATTATGATTAAAATTTATTATTCTCTAATATATACTAAATAGTATTTGAAAGACCCAGGAAATTTACCAAAGGCCCCTTTTGAGGATCGATGAGGAGACTCCATTTGAACTTTTTTTGTCCTTTTCTGTCTTTTCTCACTTACCAAATTACTAAGAAGACCCTAGGTTAGTTTCTAGCTGGTTCTTGCCCTTGACCCCTTTTTTGTAATTATCCTTTCATTTCACATAAATGTTATAATAAATCATATTCCCCTTAATTATCTAGAATTGTAACCTCTCTTCATGCCTTTCATGTCCATATGAAGAAGAGAGTAAACTTAGTTTTTGTTTAAGTGCTACACACTTTAGAGGAGGAAACAAAATTGAAGCTATTGCATATGTCCATGTACAAACTAATATTTACTATTTATTGCTAATTTTAGGACATATCTCAATGTTAATAGTATAGCCTTTTAAAGATGCAACACATTTAAAATCATAGTACTTTCGAAATTTCCTACGTATTAAACAATTTAAGTCAAATAGAAAATTGTTCAAAAAAGTATATTGCTAAACGCCCGACGCGCCAGCGCGGGCCGATCCACTTGTTAATATTATTCACATTGACCATAGGCCAAATTCCAAATTATTTGACCTCTATTTGTTATTGGATATCAAGAAAAATGTTAACTAAGGTTCTGTTTGTTAAATTAAGTACTGAAAATTTAAGTACTGAATCTTTATGGCTACTGAATTTAATACTGAATTTGTGGTGAAAAAACTGTTTGATAAGTTACTTAATTTGAAATGTAAGAAAAATATTTTTGTTGATATTTTTGTATGAAAATATTTCAAAAATACATTGGTAACAATTAAAAAAGGAAAGAATTATTGATAAAAGGAAAGAACATAACATTAATGTTTGAATCTTTCCATAAATAATATTGTTGAATAGAAAAAGTAACCTTAGACCTACTTTTTATTTCCAATGCTTTTTCATTGAAAATTTTAAATTAAGTGATTTTCTAACCTTAATTATCAAACGCATTGAAAAAATTAAAGCATTGAAAATTTTCATTTTTAATGGTTTGAAAATTTTCAATGGTTTATCAAACAGCCCCTAAGTTAACTGTTATTAAGAGAAGAGGTCTTTGGCAACCTCAGAAAGAACACTACACTGGCGTTGAAAACTCAATTTAAAAGAATTGAAAAAATTTTCAGTTTCATTTATACAATTCTGATTTTTAACATTTCTAATTCAGATCAACACATCGCATGATCACCACAACCACGTGCCTTAGCCTCTCGCTCATCATATTCCACTCCATAACTCAACACGGGTGACATTAAAAAAAAAATCAAGTAAAATTTTTTTTTAAAAAAACTAATACCCTCTTGTTGTATTCATATGTATTAACTTTGTCATCTAACTCACTCAAGTAAATGATTGGATATCTCTCCCCACGCGCGTAGCTTTCCTACCCGCACGTGTGAGTCTCTCTCTTTTCTCTAGAGTCTCCCCTGAGTTTTTTTCTCAGATCTCATCTTTCTTAGACATTTTCCTTAGGTTTTTCTTCAATTTCCAGCCCTTACGCGTCGTTTTTCCAGTATTTTCCTTGAGTTTCTTAGATTGTGGTTGCTTTAGGATGGATCGTTCATTTTATTGGATTTCTTTGGTCTTTTTTCTGCGTCTAAAGCTGTGATTAGGAATTTTCTTGTGAGCTTTTCTTGTTTTCTAGGATATTTCTTGTTTGCTTTTCTCTTTTTTAGGATTATCAATGGCGCCATTGATAGGGATACAGAAATTCTTCACTGTTAAAGGTTTTGTTAAAATCGCAGATTTATCATAACTATTAGGTTTCGATGATGGAGGATTTGGAAATTGTTATTGAGGCAAAGAAGGAAGTGGTAGTTGAAGTTACTATATCTACTTTGATTGGGCGTGTGATTGCAGAAAAGAGCTTGAATCGCAGAGGTGTAATTGAGATCTTAAAAGGCATCTGGTCAAGCAGGGAGGTAACAGCCATCAAGGAGGCGGGGAATAACTTGTTTGCGATCTCATTTGTAACTGAATCAGAGATGAACCAGGCATTGGAGCAAGGGCCTTCGTCGATCATGGGGCATAGCATGAACCTTCAACGATGGGATCCTGAGAAGACGATCCATGAGCTAGAATTTGAATGGATGGAGTTCTGGATCTAGATCCATAATCTACCTCTTGAGATGATGACTAAGGATAATGCGGCGAAAATTGGAAGGGTTCTTGGTCGTTTAGTCAAGGTGGAGGAGAATCTCAATGTTGATTGAATCCAGAGGTCTTTTCTTAGAGTTCGTGTGGCTATTGATGTGATGAAACCACTCTGCAATGGCTTCTGGGTACCAGGTGCAAACAGGGATAGAATCTGGGCTAAAATACGGTACGAGAAACTTGCTAATTGCTTTAATTGTGGTAAATTAGGACATATCAATAAGTTTTGTAAATTGGAACCTGTTGCTAGAGATGGAAATAGGAAATTTGGTCCAGGTATGAGAGCTGCTTCGATTAAAATAGTGGAGAGAGGGGTTGGTTTACCAAGCGTTGCTGGTGTATATTAATCTGAAAAGAGAGCTAGTAATGGTGGAATGAACCTAGGGGGAAACATTCCTTTGAGCAATATTAATGATTTGAGAGATAATGGAGTTAACAGTGGAAGTGGAGGTACTAAGAATGGTGAAAATTCTAGGGGTAGTGGAGGTATATCTCAGGTTGACATAAGGTGTGATGATAATTCCTTATCAGGGCTTAAGGGAAAAGGGTTAGCAATATATGAGGTAGAGACAGATTTTAGGAAGAACATGGAGGTTCATTTTCAGATGGATGGCAGGGGCATTAATATTGGTAGGAAGCATATTATTGTGGGTAATGATAGTACCATGTATGGTAAAGGTAGTAGCATAGAGGGTGATCTAGGTAAAGAAAATAGTTTTAATCTAGGTGAAGCCGTTTCTGAGGATGTTACCGGTGTAGGTGAGGAGGAGGCTGAACAAAAAGGCTATGCTAATTTAGTTTTGGTGCCTTATGTGAAAGCAATACCTGAATTAGACTACGAACAAAGTTATGTAGGACAACATGAGGAGGTAACAATTGATAAAACCCTAGTTGAAATTGATGTGAAAGAAACAAAGATGCTGAGAAATAATTTAAGCAGCCGAGTTTAAGTAAAAGGAAGTGGGAAGATTGGGACCCTGAAGTTAGAGATAGAAAGAAAAGAGGTGTGGTGTTTGGTGAAATTGATGATGAATTTCTTAACAGAAATAATGGTGAGGAAGTTTCTCAGGAGATGGGGCAGTTTTGGCTTGAGGAAAGGAATATGGTACAAGGTAAGGAAAATAAAAAGAGTAGAGTTAGAAGAGTGGTGACTAAAATGAATGATAAAAGAACTAGACAAAACATTAGCAAAGGGGGTGAAATTATTAAAGAGTGTCAACTGGTGGAAGTGCAAGTTACTGAAGAATTTTTTTTTGGTATTTCTTCTGGGGGTTTTGGTGGCTGTCCTGCAATAGCCACCAATGATATATGAGGCTCATATATTGGAACTGTCAGGGTGCCGGGTCAGCCTTGACAGGTCCTGCTCATAGCGAGCTAGTAAGGAAAAATGAACCGAGTTTGCTTTTCTTGATGGAGACAAAAAAATAAGGAAAGTAAGCTTGAAAGAACAAGAAATAGGTTGAACTTTAGTGGAAGATGTTATGTAGAGCCTGAAGGTTTGAGTGGTGGATTAGCTTTATGGTGGAAGTCTAATGTGAAAGTGGTGGTAAATGGAGTTTGCAAGAATTGTATTGATACTTGGGTTACTGACAAAGACAGTGGAGTTAGAGCTTGGATGCTGTGGGTTTATGGTCCTACTGATTTCAAAGAAAAGCAAGAGACTTGGAATTTATTGAGAATGCTAGTGAAGGATGTTAAAAATCCTGTGCTTTGTATTGGAGACTTTAATGATGTGCTCTACCATTTTGAGAAGGAAGGAGGCAGAATTAAAGCAGCAAGGAAAATGAACTGTTTTAGAAGCATGATTGAGGATTGTGGATTCATTGATATGCATTATCAGGGGCAAAGATTTACATGGTTTGGCAAGGGAGATGGTGACATAATAAAAGAAAGGTTGGACAGGTGTTGGTGAATGTGGATTGGATCGAAGATATGGAAAGAACTCAGGTGTTTAATCTACCTGCAGTAGGCTCTAATCATTCACCTATCATGGTGGACACAAATTTCTGTGATGAGAAGGGACAATGAGAATTCAAGTTCGAAATCTCATGGACTGAAGATGAGGAATATGAGAGCATTATTGTTGAAGGATGGAAGGCTAACTTTGATAACTCTCGGATTGGGCAGCTTGTTGTAAAATTGCAAAATTGTTCTGAGTTGTTGGATAAACTGAGCAAGGAGAAATTCAAGAACAATCAAAAGGCTATAGAGCAACTTATCAAGAGAGTGGAAGATATCCAAAAAGCTGAAAATACTGCAGAAGCTTGGGATAAGATGAAAAGTCTGGAACATGAAATTAATGAAGCTTGGAGAAAAGAAGAAATTTATTGGTTTCAGAGATCAAGAGTGAAATGGTTGAATTTTGGTGATAAGAACACTAGATTCTTCCATCAAACTACTATGAAAAGAAGGCAGAGGAACAAGGTGCTTAAGCTGAAAAAAGATGATGGCCTGTAGGAAGATAAAGAGGAGGAAATTATGAAGATGTTTGTTGGCTTCTACAAGAATCTATTTCAAACTAGTAGGGAAGGTGACTGAAATAATGTTTTGGATTGTGTGCCTAATGTGATATCTGATGAATTTAACAGAGAACTCACAAAAGAAGTTAGCGAAGAAGAGGTTAACCAAGTTGTTTTTGGTATGGGAGCACATAAAGCCCTGGGTCCTGACAGGTATAGTGGGCTTTTTTTATCAGAAATACTGGAGTATTGTGAAGAATCAAGTGATTGATGCTATTAAAGGCTTTATGCATAATGGTGAATTAGTTGGTGAGATAAATGTAACAAGCATTGTTGTTATTCCAAAGGTAAATAAGCCAGAAGATGTCTCACAATTTCGCCCCATAAGTTTGTGTAACTACAATTACAAGATCATCTCAAAGATTCTTGTTAACAGACTGCAACCATACATGCAGGATATTATTTCTCACAACCAAGCTGCTTTTGTGGATAAGAGACAAATTCAAGATAACATCCTTATAGCAAACGAAGCTTTCCATCATATGAGAATAAGGAAGAAAGGAAAGAAATATGAGATGGGGGTCAAGGTGGACATGAATAAAGCGTATGATAGGGTGGAGTGGAGGTTTTTAGAGCAAGTTATGGTAAAGTTAGGTTTTAACCGAACCTGGATTCACTGGATCATGCAGTGCATTAGTTCTGTGTCTTACAAGATTATTATCAATGGAAAGTCCACGAAATTTTTTAGTCCAACTAGAGGTCTTAGGCAAGGTGACCCTTTTTCACCTTACCTATTCTTGTTTGTCATTGATGTCCTGTCTCGAATGATACAAGCAACCATCGAGTCCAATCGGCTTCAAGGTGTAAATCTGTGTAAGGGCTCACCTACTCTCTCTCATTTATTTTTTGCTGATGATTCTCTTTTCTTTCTAAAAGTTGATAAAGTTAACTGTGAAATTTTTACTGATGTGGTGCAGGCATACTGTGATGCCTTTGGGCAAATGATCAACCTTCAGAAATCTAATGTTGTGTTTAGTAGCAATGTACCTGAACAGGTGAAAGATGAGCTAATAGTTGTGTTGGGGATTCAAGAAGCACCTAATCCAGGCACCTACCTAGGCATACCATCCTTTTGGGGGAAGACAAAATGTGTGGCAATGAACTTCCTCTAGGAAAATATCTCCTCTAAAGTACAATCATGGAAGCATGGACTGCTTAGTCAAGGTGGTAGGGAGGTCATGATCAAGGCAGTCGCCTGTGCCATACCAACATATACCATGTGTCGCTTTAAAGTCCCCAAGAATGTATGAGATAAATTCAGTGCTTGCAAAATTTTGGTGGGGACAAAAGAAAGATGAGCAGAAAATACATTAGACTAGTTGGGAGTTGATGACATGGAGAAAGGATAGAGGGGGATGGGATTTAAGGACCTCAATTTATACAACAAAGTCCTTCTCGCTAAACAATGTTGGAGAATGTTGAAGAACCCTGATCATTATTGGGTCCGAATGATGAAGTCTTTGTACTATCCAAAACTGTTCCTTATTGGAGGCAAGGAAGGGTCCAAGGGCATCATGGGCATGGGCAAGCATTTTGGAAGGCAGAGATGTCATCAAAGACCATCTCAAATGGCTAGTCATGAATGGGGAATCTATTCGAATTTGGGAAGATAGTTGGGTTCCAGATATGAGGCTTATACAACCACAAGGCAGTGCAGATCAGATTGCTCAACTCCCACAGAGAGTCAGTGAAATTCTTGATAGAGAAAATGGAGTTTGGAATCTGGAAAGTATAAGGAATTTTATCCCAACAGATGTTTACCAGGCCATACAGAGAATCCCCATTGGACAAACTACTGAAAATGATGAAATTATATGGCCCGTGAATAAGGATGGAAACTATACTGTCAAATCTGGTTACCACGTAATGAAGGACAATGAAGTGGCAAGTATGAAGAAAAGCCCCTCATCTTCCCATACAGTGAGTAGAGATGTGTGGAAAAACATATGGAAAATACAAGCTCCAACGAAAGTGCAGAATTTCTTATGGAGGGCTTGTCATAATGCACTAGCTACATACCAGAATTTGTGGAAAAGGAAGATTATACAGGTACCTTTATGTCATTTTTGCTCTAAATCAGCTAAATCTCTAGAACATATGTTGCTAACTTGTGATTGGGTTAAAAGACTATGGTTTGCTTTTGAATTGTCATATGTTGTAAATGAGGCTGCTATTGCTACTTTTGATGCATGGTTAGAAAAAATAACTGATATGAAAACTGTTGGGAGAGATAATAAACAATATTTGATATCTTATGTGGCTTTTATGTGCTGGTACATTTGGAAAGAAAGGAACAATGCCATCCATAAAAAGAGGCAGCCTGATGAAATTAATATAGTCACTAGAGTAGCTTATGCAGTGGAGGAATATTTGGAAGCAAAAGGCTTAATGAAGATTAATAATGGTCAAGGAAATAAGCAGAGAATGAATTGGATACCACCAGAGGAAGGCTGGGCAAATATAAATTGTGATGGTGCCTGGAGTGCTATGACAAAGGAAGTTGGTTATGGAGTAGTCATAAGGGATAACAAAGGAATCCTGGTAGATGGTGAAGGTGGTTTCTGTCATATGGATAATAGTGAGATCATAGAAGCTGAAGCTATAAGGAAAGGCTTATGCCTTGCAAAGAGGAGAAATTTGCAGAAAGTTATAGTTGAGATAGGTGCTGAAAATGTGTATAGAGATATTGTACAAAAGAACAGAGATAGAGCCTGGAATACTAAACCAATACTGATTGATATTGACAGAATTATAGAAGACTTTGATGAAGTAAAGTGGAGTTGTGTCAAGAGAACAGCTAACAGAGCAGCCGATTGGGTTGCAGTTCAGCACAAGCAGAGGATGGTCCTATCAAACTGGGTACTTTTACCCCATCCTCATTGGTGCACATTCTGGATAAAGATGGATTACCAACTCCACATTAATTTAGTTTCTTACCCCTGACTAGCTTGAGAGCTTCTCCATAAGTTCTCTACTCTAGTTTAGGGGTTTTATCTTTTCTTTGTTTAGCAACTATACTGAGGTTACTTTTTGTAAACTTGGTTGGTTTATCATATTAATAATTAATAATCATATTAATAATATAAGTAGTCATTTTATGGCAAAAAAAAAACTCACTCAAGTAAAATTTTTGAATACATTAATATTAATGAATTATTTGCAAGGAATATTTCCAAGCAATCTGATAAAATTTCAATCTAACTAAAAAAATTAATAACACTTGTGTAAATATAAATTGAAGTAATTCTTGGCATTAAAGTTTTATTGTTTTTTCTGAAAATTTTGAATATATAGCAAGGTTCATTAATATTGATGAATTTGAGTATTTGACAATGTTATTAGAAGATGAAAACGGCATGAAAATCTTTATGCATCTCTGATTCATTAATTTATTTTTCTTTTAGAATTATAATAATATATAAGGAGAAATTTATGAGAAATTATTAGGTGGGACAGACCCACCACGTCATCCATGGGACTAACCAATAGAATTTTGCCATGTCAAATGAACTCCTTAAATTTAGACACGATTTTAGCCCAAGGTTTAGCCCCCTTTTTAAACAAACCCTATATAAAGGGTAAGCCCCCCATTTAATATTAAGTTTCATTAATATTAAATGAATTTGAAAAGGCTGTAATCTCAATTTAGGGCCCGAACTTTTATAATAAGCTCAAATAAGGGCCCCAAAACACAATTTCAACAAATTAGAAGACATACTAAGTAAATTTTTACAAATTAGGTTCTCCTTAGATGAAAACCAATGCTTGTCATGCCTACACATCAATTTTGATAGAAAAAAAATGATGTTATTATATAAAGTTAATAATCAAAAACTATTAATCCAAATAAATTCAATAAACGTAGTATTATATAAAATTTTTCCGTGCTTTTTAATTTATATACATCTCACACACTAGTACTAAAATCTTGCACAATATGTCACAATTAAGTAAATGTGTATTTTATTTTGTTGAAATTGTATTTTGGAGCCCTTATTTGAGCTTATTTGAAAAGTTGAAGCCCTTATTTGAGCCTTTAGTCATTTGAAAATGTTATTAGAAGATGAAAACGGCATGAAAATATTTATGCATATTTGTTTCATTTGTTTTTCTTTTAGAATTATAATATATAAGTGCATGTGTGCTAAACTGTTTGTATAAATAGCCCACTTATCAACCGTATATTTCCTTACATTTCAAAAAAGAAAAAGAAAGAAAGAAAAGAAAGAAAGAAAGGAGAAAAACAAAAATTTGGTGATCATATTCATATGCATAATCTCTTGGAATAAAAGCACGTGGATAACTTCAAATTTCTCTCAAAAGTTCAAGAAGGTAACATTATCTCCCTATATATATATTTTTCATAATTTTAAAATTTTCTATTATGCAGTATATATTAAGGTTATCGATGTGTTTTTTTTTTACTCATTTAGTATGCATATTATTTATTATGTCAATTTAATTATGTTATATATATATATATATATGTATGTAGTATATGTATATTAAGGTTATCAATGTGTGTTTTTATTCATTTAGTATGCATATTTGTCAATAGGATAGCTATTTTGATAATTTTTTATTGCTTTTCCTAGTAAGATATGAAAGTTACTAAATAGAGTCATAATGATATATATCCTATGATCAGCAAATATTTTTGTACATTCATTCATTAATTAATACTTCATTTGTTATTAATGATGAGCAGACAATTTAACAATGAAGAACTTGGAACGTGATATATACATGGCTACCCAACTGGGCAACATTGGACCTCTGAGTCAGTATGAAGGACTGAAGGTCGTCTTGACCAACTATTGACTCCAACGGGAAACACAATCTTGCATGTCATAATTAGCTGTGCCACCCCATCAGGACAATACGTCAAGGTTCCAAGTCGATGTTTTATGGGTTTCGATAAGTTGGTTTTAGTGCCCGCACCTATTTTGGCATTTATCAGTCAAATACTTGACAAGTGTCCTTCTCTGCTATTTCAAGCCAATGCCAAAGCTGAGATCCCATTACACGTTGTGGCGAAGAATGGGCTTGATAATATCGTGGGAATGCTTATTGAAATGTCTACCAGACTACCACAATGCGGAAATCTTATAGATGACAAGTATATCTTTGGTAACACACCTTGTCTGGTGCTTCATACTGCTCGTCTTATACTTATGGTACAATTAGAAATATGGAGTAATTGATAAAGTGTCGCAAGAGAAGCTTGATTCAGAAGAAAGAAAGAAAGAAAGAAAGAAAGAAAGAAAGAAAGAAAGGGGGAAAAAGAAAAAAAGAAAAACACAAATTACCTTTCTTACATGCATTTTTCTCTACTTTTAGTTTAAAACAAAATTTGATCAATCTATTAATCCTAATTTCTTAGCTTTTTATGTGTATATATATAATATTTTCATCCAAATATTCGTAGGAAAATTTTTTTAAACTTATTAGATGAAAATGTTTATGAATAAGTGACATATGGCGAATATCGTCAAAATCATTAGAGAAGTGTCCGTTGCCAAACAAAATGAATGAGGAAACTCAGGAAGGCGTAAAGGCTTGAAAAGATCGCCAAAAGCCCAATTTTGCATATTTAGGCCAAATTGCAATTCCGTGCAGGTTTCGTGCAATAGTCATGTAGTTCATGTGCGGTCTATGTACAATATCCGTACATGTATGCACAATTTCGTATTTTTCTATTATTTTACACTTAATTATTTTCATTAAGGTTATTTTAGGTATTTTCGTACTTAGAGTTTCTTATAGGTTTTCCCTATTTAAACAACTTTTGTGTTTAGTTTTTAATAATGAATTATTACGTTTTTCCTTTGTCAAAATTTTATGGAGATATATCAAAACAATTATAGTGTTATCAAGACATCGACTTAAGGAACAAAATGACCCTGAACTATGACAAGAGGGACAAAATGGCACTTAAACTTTCAATTGGGACAATTAAGCCCTCTGATTCTCAATTTTGGGACAATTTAACCCCTCATTGAATGGACTTTGGTCACATGAAATAAAAATAAATTCAATAATCTTATATTCTAAAATTTAGTTTCGTTTCATTAATATTAAATGTACTAATTAAATTTTCATGTAGCAAAAAAAAAAGGTATTTCTTATTTAAAGTTATAACAAAGCTTTAGATTTTAAATTAAATGTTACGATAGTAAGCTTACATTTTTTCTCATTTTAGTATACTCTTATCAATAAATTCAATATTTTAGTTTCCTTTCGTCAATAATAAAGGTAATTAATAAATTTTGTTATCTGAGGTTATAGCAAAAACTCTATATAGATTTTATCAGTAAATTTAATAAACTTACATTCTCAGTAAGTTTTATAACTTTTCATCAATAATGAAGAAGTTTACTAATTTTCTTATTTAAAGTTACTAAAAAAACTGCAATGGTTACAAAAAAGTTTGAGATGCTATTATCTAATTTTGTAATCTTATATTGGTTACCAATTTTCACATCTAATAAGGTTACTAAAACAACTATAGAAATTATAAAAAAAAAAATTAAGGTTATAACTTCAACGTTAATAACTTCTAAAACTTTATTTTTTATTTTTGAAAATAAAGCTTTTTATTTAACTTCAACTTCAGTGTACATGTATTGTATATAATGGAGTAATATTTTTTTTTATTGAACCTTGGGCTTTCAAGAAGATTCTCAACATGTTTTATTCTATAAATATTGTCATTCTAATCTCACACCACAATGCTAATTTCACAATTTCAATCCCTAAAAATAAATCTCACAACTCAATTAGACACAACTTTAATTATCTGTAAATCAATTTTTTATGAAATTGTAACTAAACCTAATACAATCTAAAGAAGTATAAAAGTGAGTGTACAAATTGGTTTGAAAATTAACATTTTCCTAATTACTAATTCATAGGTTTTTCTTTGGCCATCGAGAAATTGAATTTTCTCCAACTATAACAAATAAATAACTTTTTTTTGTTTATGTCATCACTCATTGAGTAAAAGGAAAAAAAAAAAAGAAGTTCGTAAATCCTAATTGATTAACGAATTTATTTATTTAATTTCTCTAAACTAAAATTATTAACTTCAAGAGAACAAAATCAATTGTAGACATTCTAGTGAAGGAAAAAGTTCCATACATTATAGAATCCAAGATTGACCAAAAATAAATCGTTATAATTTATACGGTAATATGCTATGTAGTGCTAGTCATTGTCAACAAAGTCAAGATGGCCGAGTTGGTCTAAGGCGCCAGTTTCAGGTACTGGTCCGAAAGGGCATGGGTTCGAATCCCATTCTTGACAATTCCATTTTTGTTTTTTTATCTTGATATCTGGGCTTAGTAACCGAGCCGGATTTTCGGCCCATGACCCATAGGAAAACTGGGCTCAGCTCCGATTCTTTTGAAGATTGTGGTCTCAGAATTCTGAATCCCAATATTAAGTTTTAACTTTTAACAGGCTTTTAACTAAAAAAAGAAAATTCAAAAGAAATTAAAATTAGGATACAGAAATGAGTAAATTTTATCAATGGTCATTAAACTTTGCCTCATTTCCTAATTTAGTCACTGAAGGTCAAAACATAATTTTTTAAGACTTAACTTAATCAAAACATAATTTTTTAAAGTTTATTTTTATATGATTTTTTTATAATTAAAGGTCAAAGTTTCACATAATTTTTCAAAGTTTATTTTTATATAATTTTTTTATTGACCCAAAAGGAATAGATAATATGAGACTGAGGGAGTAATTATATAGTAATCAGGTTGTTTGACACATTGCACAATGAGGAGGGAGAATTGCCAAACCCATTAAAATGAGTTATGTATGAAATAGTCCTCAAACATTTTTAACTTATACAATTTAGCCCTTTAATTTTATTTTTTTCACAAAGAAACCCTCATACATTTTTATTCTATGCAGTTTAATCCCTCAAATATTTTTTTCAAAACAATTTAACTCTTAAACTTTATTTTGTTTTATTATTAAAATAATTAAAAATTCTACTAATTAATACCCTTTAGATATGATCTACAATATTTATTTTATTCTATTTAGTCTATCTATTATTTTTTATACGATTTAGTCCTTCAACTTCATTTCTTTAACAAAAAACTCTCAAACATTTGTATTCTATGCAATTTAGTTTCTCAAATATTTTATTCAATACAATTTAATCATTTAACTTCATTCCTCTTATTTTTATATATTTTTATTTGACTTATTAATACCCTCTAAGTATAATCTAATACAATAATTTTTTTCTAAATCTAATAAAAGATGTCACAGCGAAACACGAAGAGTATTTTAGTAGTGGCTAAATACCCAGAAAAATCCCTTATATTTTGTTTTTGGGACAAAATAATCCCTTATGTTTTTTTCGGAACAAATTAATCCCTTACGTTTAAAAAATGAGCCATAATAGTCCTTTTTGGACGGTCCGTTAGTCACGTGACTAACGGCCGTCAGATTTGTTGACGTGGCTTTTCCACATCAGCAAGAAGTCTACATCGCATCCACATGGCTTTTCCACGTCAGCAAGGGACTCATTTGTCCCAAAAAAAACATAAGCGATTTTTTTGTTCCAAAAGAAAAACATAAGGGATTTTTTTATCCCAAAAGAAAAACATTAGGGATATTTAGTCTATAATTTAATTTCCGAAATTAAAAAATTGATTTTTTTTTCTTTTTTCCTTCTCCTCCTTTCCAAAAACTCTACCAACAATGTACCAAATAATAACTCATCTTTTAAAATTAAAATGGTAAAGATAATCCCCTAAAAAACTGGTAAAGATAAAATAGTTATAAAAATATTGAATTTAATTAAATAAAAATAGAATTTTTGGTAAAATAAAACTGTAAAAGTTTAAATAATGTCATTTAAGAAATATATTTAATTAAAATAGTAAAATGGTAAAAATAAAATAGTTATAAATATATTAGATTTGATTAAATAAAAATAGAGTTTTTAATTGAGTAAAATTGTAAAAGTATAAAAATGGTATTTAAAAAATATATTTGAAAAATAAGGGTAGGAAATATATTTAAAAAATTCTAATATATATAAGTTTTTTAATTAAAATAGTAAAATAGTAATAATAAATATTTATAAATATATTAGATTAAATTAAATAAAAATAGAGTTTTTAGTTGAGTAAAACTATAAAAATTTAAATAATGGCATTTAAGAATGTAATCGTAAAATAAAGATATAATAATCAATTCAAAAGTTTTATAACATTCGTACTTGGCCGCCGGAGTGAGGAGGTCGGAGAGAGTTTTTTGGTTTCGGCTAAGCTAAGAGTAGATTAAATATGTTAGGGGCTTGTTTCTAGAAAACAAAGGCACGTGATGTTAAGGGCTTGTTTTTTAAATATATTTCTTAAATGACATTATTTAAACTTTTATAATTTTATTTTACCAAAAATTCTGTTTTTATTTCATTAAATTCAATATTTTTATAACTATTTTATCTTTACTTTTTTTTTGGGAATTATCTTTACCATTTTAATTTTAAAAGATGAGTCATTATTTGGTACATTGTTGGTAGAGTTTTTGGAAAGGAGGAGAAGGAAAAAAGAAAAAGAAAAAATCAATTTTTATTTCAAAAATTAAATTATAGACTAAATACTAAAAAATTCTCTTATATTTTTCTTTTGGGACAAAAAAATCCCTTATGTTTTTCTTTTGGGACAAAAAAATCCCTTATGTTTTTCTTTTGGGACAAATCAGTCCCCTACTGACGTGGAAAAGCCACGTGGATGCCACGTATACTTCTTGCTGACGTGGAAAAGCCACGTCATCAAATCTAACGGGGACCGTTCAAAAAGGACTAACGTGGCTCATTTTTGAAACGTAAGGGATTAATTTATCCCGAAAAAAACATAAGGAATTATTTTGTCCCAAAAGCAAAACATAAGGGATTTTTTTGGGTGTTTAGCCTTTTAGTAGTAATAATTCACAAGCAGGTTAATGTGCAAATGCTCTTGATATATTATTTCACATGATGTTCAATATAATTCAACTAAGAACTTTTATCAAGAAGAATGTAAGAATTGCGTTTCAAACTTCAAACCTGCAAGTAGGGGTGAGTAAAGATCGGTCTGGATCGAGAAAACAGACCAAATCGATTCTCAAACTGTGCAAACGGTGCGGTTTAGTCGGTATTAACGATGTAAAGGGATGGTACGGTTGGTTTCTCGATCGATTTATGGTTAATTAGTTAGTGAACCGAAACCGACCGATTTTATATATATATAATATGTTTTTATAATTATATATAATATATATTTTAAATATTTTAAATTTAATACCCTAAATATATATATATATATATATCAGAAACTAAACTAATTAACAAAAAAAGTTTTCTTTTCTTATTTTCACTCTCTCTTAACATCGACCGAAGCTCCCCTTTTTCTTTCTTCTTCTTCTTCTTCTTCTCACCGTCGATTTCGACACCGACGAGCCTCTAGCCAGGCAGTCAATTTTTCCTTTCTCAATTTCTAATTCTTCTTAAAAAAAAAATTCTTAATCTCTAAATTTTCAGACCCTTAACTGAAAAACCATTAGGGTCTACAAACCCTATTATTTAAATAGAACAGACATTTTTTGTTCCTCTTTTCAAAACAGAGGGACCAAATTGTCAGCAGTCAATTTTTCATGAGATTCGGTTTAAGAGCCCAAAAGCAAGTCTCCTGTTTGTTGGTATCAATTTCGACACCACAAGAAACGAGAATCAAGGAAAATCCTTTAGAGATTTCGGAGGTTTCATCTCCGTTTTCCAGTTTGCTTTCCTTTGTACGGTGGAAATCAATTTCTCGGGGGCAGATTTTCTTCATTTACAAAAGGTGAATGAATCTGACTAGACTTGAGTTTCAATTTACATATTTTATTTGCTATGTAGAGCTAGTGTTCTTCTTCTTCATGGGAGGCACACTTTCACAGCCTCTCAAAGTTTGCCTCTAAATCTACTCGCCAAACCGATCGAAACCAACCGCATCGACTTTGATCGGTTTGCTTCGGTTTCTCCCCTAATCGATCGATGGTCGATGTCCTCTTGTGCTAGTTGGTTTTGTCGGTTTCGGGGGTACCAACCGACCGACCACACTGAAATCGACTGTCTGCTCAGGCTTACCCGCAAGAAATTCAATTTCGAAACTCAATATCAAGCATATGCTGCAAAGGGCATCTTAATTTTGTTTTTTTGGTACTGCAAAGAGCATCTGAATATGCCTGCATATTTCACATTTTAATGCTATGGATTCTAACTGCCACCTGGAAAAACAATCATCAAACTAAAAGAACCTTTCATTTTGTTTATCAAAACAGAATATCAAAACAAAATAAATGTTTCATCTTTAGTTATGACACAAAATGAGAGACTATTTCAACAAAAAAAGAGTTTTCATGATATCTTACTGATCTGAATACTCAAGATTTTGAGTTTTTGACTTGAAATAAAGTAGTAAAATAATATGACCATTGACCCACATAAGCCCATTTAGACTAGACCTGGCATTTTGTGTTCTGACACGACACGACATGGCCGACACGAGATACGTTTAGCCGTGTTCGTGTTTGGCTTATTGTGTATCGTGTGTGAATCGTGTCGGACACGATTAAGATTATCGTGTTTCGTGTCGTGTCAAGACACGATTAACACGTTTAAGACACGAGTGACACACTTTAATTAACAGGTTAACACGATGACACGAAAGATCTGTTACACGACACGTTAGACATGCCTAATTAAAACCCTTAAATAACCTATATTCTGAATTTCTAATATACCCAAATAATTATTATAAACAAATATACTCAATTAATTAATTTTACTCTTTAGTCAATTAATTAATTTTTCTTTTCTTTTGTGGACAATTTATCTTTATATTTTGAAATTAGACATTTTTAACTCTAATTATATATATAGTTTAGTTAATTGAAATATTTGAAAAATTGTATCGTGTCATGTCGTGTCAAGACTTGTTACATGGTTTAATCGTGTCGTGTTGTGTCCCGTGTATATTTTTATAAACAGGTCTCGTGTTCATATTTGAATTTCATGATACGATTAATAATCGTGTCGTATTCGTGTCAGACCTAATATGTGTTTATACCCTATGTAAACAAGACACGAAACACGGATTGTTAGGTCTAATTTAGACACTTTAGTCGAATTTTTTTTTTTTACCTTGTATCTTGTTCAATTAAAAATAATACGATAAAAAATGAAGAAATACTAAATATAATAAAAAAAATCTTAGCGTAGACTATAAGCTAATTGTTCCCTTGCCTCAAGGGTCAAAGTCATTCAACTTCAACATTTCCTAATCTGTCGAGCAATTTGCTTCAGAAAGTGAGTGGGACTCGGAGAGCATGAAGAAGAACGATCTGTCACACGATTCCATTTTAGACATCCTTTCAAGACTCCCAGTGAAGAGCCTTCGCCGCTTCGGCTGTGCCTCCAACCGATGGCGAAGCTTGATTTTGGACCCTTTCTTCCGAAAGCTACATCACGATCGATCCCAAAGAAACCCTCTGCTCATGTACTACAATCGCCTCCCTGAGGAAATCTCTGATGACGACGACAGCGGCGATGAATTTCTCTACTGCGGCCTTGAGGCTGAAGTGGGAGAGAGGCCAATCTCAACCCACTCCCTAAAAGCTGAGGATGAAAGCGGCCATGTCTGCGCCGAATTCGGTATGCAATTCGATGGTCATGGCGAAGTCTCTCTTATTCCATCTTATAGAGAATTGGTTTGTCTTAAGAGAAGGGATCTGACCCTTTTCGTTTGCAACCCCAGCACCCATGAATTGCTGAAACTGCCAAACCCTAGTCCTGCTTGGCTTCCGAACAGTGGCACCTTTGAACTTAGGCATGTTCCTTCTGTAAGCCAATATATGTTGCTTCATTTGTATTACACTGCCTATGAAGAATTTGGGCCTGCAGTTGCTGTAGCCGATCTGCTTGATATCAAATTTGATGAGAAGCCTAATAGATGGAGGTTTGCCTATGAGTTTCCTAGCTGGTTCAAATATCTCTCGATGAAATCGGTACAAGGTACTGATGCTGCAGTGTATTGGTATAATATGCCTGATCCAAATGTTCGGAGGGATAATTTTGATGAGTCCATAGCTTGCTTTGATTTGGAGGAGGAAGAATTTTTAACTGTTGAAAAGCCACAAGGATTTTCAAAGTCTTGGGGTCCTTGTACAAATTTGGTAGGTTTGAAAGGATGTTTAAGCCTAATTGATGTTGTCAAGGATAGTGCAATACTAACAATGGATATTTGGATGTTGAAAGACAATAGGAAGTCAGTATGGGAAAAAGTGTTTACCATTAATATGTCTGCTGTTGGTATTAATTACATCTCGCCTATGCATTTTGGTGAGAGGGTTATAATCTTCAAAGTAGTGTTTGCTCCAAGGTCCTCGAGGATAAGATATTATGACTTAGTCACGAAAACCTGGCGTACTGGTGGGATTTTGCCTAGGGAGAAGCATATCGGTCCTTTTCCTTACTTCGATGGCTTATTTTCCCTTGCAGGTCAGCCAATTTTGAACTTCTTAATGTCCTGTTGAGCTAATTAAACTTGTTATGATCATATTTTGTTCTGACCTTAATGCTTTGGTGATTTAAAATGTGAGAAACAAATTAGGTATTACTGATGAGGTATGCTCATAATGCTAGTCTATGAGCATTTGCCCTCCCTGTGTATCTTTAGCCTCATGTTTCGTTCGGCCATTAGCTTTTTCATTTATCTGGTTGGTAGTTTCTATTGCTGATTAGTGATGATATAATGGATATAATGCCCGAAAGTGAGCTTCTTGGTTGTAATGTATACATATTGTTTTCCACAGCTTAATATTATTTAGCTTCCTTTAGGTTCTTACCCTGCTTATGGTCTTACCTGCTTCAAGGTCCTTTTTACTCATAGTTCTTGTTGAAATTTGTTCAACAACAAGTTTGGTATGAGATAAGCGTTAAACACATGCTGGATACTGTAAACAAAGTAACTTTTTGATTATTTAATTAAGCACTTCGACTTTGTTCTAGAAGATTATCTTTTATATCTAAGTTTGGAACAATGATAATTATATGCAAGAGTCTGAAATCATCGTATGAATTTATACTGTGTTACATACTTACAATGTTTTTGGTATTTTAGTTCACATATACTCCAACAACGGTAATCGGTTTTATTTTCCTAGTGAATTTTTCGGAAAGGACAACAAGCTAGTAATATATTTAGATGAATGTGTAAGCCCATAAGTTTACAGGTGAAATTGTCTAATAGGTATTCCTTTTCTGAGGAAGTCTTTGAAATTTTCTTTTTCCTTTTTCTGATAAATCAAATGAGAAAATAGAACAAAATCTAAAGGCCATGTTATACAAGTTCATTCTTAGAGAGTAGCATTAGTAGCATCTGCTTTGTGGTGTTTATATGATGTTTGGAGTATGGACTTTCTAATAAGATCATGAGCTTGTGGTTGGTGTATCATGCTTAGTCTGTCAGATGTAGGTGTGAACAAAATGTGTATGTTATTAGTTTGTTGAAATTAACTTTATTATCTTGTAGTTTCATTTTATTTAGATTGAGCCATTTCATTCAGGTGGCACTACTGCATGATAATTGGTAGAGGAGCAGGGAAGGGATGAAGTTAACTTTTGAAGCCAATCCAGAGAAGTTGTGCAAGTGTGAGAAATTCAATGCTTTTTGTTTAGAAAGACAGGAATGAAGGGTCGTATTTTGCCACTTTTTGTAGTGTGCCCATATATACTTTGTTCAAAGGGCAAAGCTCCCTCTTGGATTGGTTTAGCTGGTTTATTTGTGAAATATCTTGTGTCACTTTCTGTTATATAAATCCTATATAATTATTGGTGGCTTATGGCATGATCGTTTAAATTTTATCATATAATAATAATTCTATTCTATATATTTCTTTTAAACTTGAAGGTGGCATCATGCTTATATCAATAACAACAAAGTAATCACAGCGATGTGTTTATGTGAATGTTTGAATATCGGAACTTTATGGACCAAATAGTTTGATTTTCAAAGTTTATGAATCCAGTATAAAAATCAAAGTACAATTTGAGTTAAACTTTAAAAATCAGCAGTGCTACTCAAGAACTGATGAATGGACAAAAAAAAAAAAAATCAAATCACATAAATTTTGGTCATGAACTCGTCCCTTCGGGTAGAAAGTTGGTCTGTCTCAAGAGAAAGGACTTGACCATTTGAGTTTTCAACCCCAGCAGCCATGAGTTGCTGAAGTTGGCAGATCCTACCCATTCTTTGATAAAGAATTCTGATAGCTTTGCACTTAGGTATGTTCCCTCTGTCAACCACTATATGTTGCTTTATTTGTATTGCACTGCCTATGATGAAGATGATGCAAATCCTCAAGTTTCTGTAGCTGAAGGGCTTGATATCAGAATTGGTGAGAAGCCTGGGAGATGGAGATTTGTCTGTCAAATGTTGGTTTGAAAGGATGTTTAAGCCTAGTAAATGTTCTTGAGGATGGTTCATCCATGGATATTTGGATGTTGAAGAACTCTAAGAATTCTGTGTTGGTATTTATATCTTCTTGCCACCAAATTATTCAGGCGTCCAAGAATTCCAGTGCAGTAGTTGTTTATTAGTCTCAAATGTTAAATTTTTCCATACTTACAAAAAGCATATGGTATAAAACAAAAATTGTTGCTCTGAACATTGGCTAATTTGCATTAAGCAACATATCTTACCATGTATCTATTTCAGCTATAAATACAACAAATGGAAAACATCTATGTTTCAATTTCAAAGCAGCAACCAAAAATTCCTTAACAACATTGGACTTTTGAGCTTGACATCACCAAAAGTCCCAAAATGGGATATTTTAATTCTTCACCATTTTCAATTTAAACCATGAATTCCACTGTGGATTCCACTACCTTTATCTGATCCAGAAATCAACCCTTCTCTTCTCATCTTCTCTTCTTTAGATTTCCTACAGAATATCACCCAAGAATTCACTTCCAAAGCTATGCAAACACCAATCAATGTCGATAGGCACAAGCAATACCCTAATTTTGCATAAGACCTGCCTTCTCCCATGACTTCAAATCCCTGGAAAACATTCACAACCCCAAGCACTACACATGCATACCCTACAAAATGGTGGTATGATTTCCAATACTTCCTGAATTTATGTGTAGTTTTTGGCCTAAACAGCAGAGCAAGTGTTTGAAGTGCCCCCAAACAGAACGCCGCGAATCCTAGTTTCCGGTGTAGTCCATAGGTAACTCCTGGTGACATTTTGCCTAGCCTGATCCCAATTGCAAACCCCACTGTTCCAAGTGTAAATCCTGACAATTGGATCCCTGAATGAACATAAAACCAAGTAGGGCCTAACGCTTGAATGTGGCGCAAGTAACGCGCCGTGACTGCTCCCATTGGTAGCAATATGCCCCAAGATAAGGCGTTAATGATTCCATGAACAAGTTTGAGTATGTCAATGTTGTTGTGCTGTGTAGCTGCTGAACCAGACAAGACATCGAATGTAACAATGGAGGAAAGGTCATTGGAAGTTGTCGGATGGATGGTTGGGGAGTAGCCTTGGACATAGAGTCCTCTGTTCCAAACATGGTGAATCTTGGTTTTGTTTGGTTCAAGTTTTAGTGTGGCATAAATCTGAACCGTGGCACCATTATGTATGGTAGCCATTTTGCCACCATATAAGGTAGCTGATGAAGAAATTAGGTGGATATCAAGGGGACGAGAGAGAAGTGGGGATTTTTGGAGCTTAACAGTTGGGTCTAAAATGTAAGGAAGTAGTACTAATTGACCGGAATTGGGATCCGGGAAGGCGATAAGGGCACGTGTACCGGTCATTTCTGCTGAAGTAGGATTGATTCCCCATCCCACCCATCCGGAAGGTGAAATGAAATTGCCAAAGAAACAAAGGTCTAATGTAGCATTGTGAGGATGAAATGTCCAAGCAATTGAGGCTTGTTGTGTGGGAAATGTCATGCATTTTTGAAAGGTTTTCGTGGCGGTGGTGGTGCTACAATGGGCTGAGAATACGGTGTTTAGATGGGAAGAGAAAAGGAAGAAGAGGAAGAAAAGGATCATGGTTGTGGAAGAAGAATTTGGGTGTATGGTGGGAGGAAATGTTTGGCCCTCAGTGTTGATAGGAAGCATTTTTGTTTAACATTTATGAGATGGGCACTAAGTCTTGTTGGGTAGTGAAAGGGGTCTGTCATGATTGGCATTGAACAGATTATGAGAGTGTTATGAAAGTGCTTAGCTTTGAAGTTAAGACTTTTAATTTTATTCAATTTTAGGTTTGGTAGATGTCTAATAAGGGATTTAGGATGTGATAGTTTCTAAGCAGTCTTGATTACAAGTAGTAAAGCATTCTTCATCATCATTCAACTTCATACAAAACTTATCTCTTCTTTTAATAAAACATTTATATAACGGCGTAGAGTCAGACCATGTAGTTTGAATGAGAATTTAACTTCTAACCAATTTCAAGATAATTAGTTTATTATTATACTTTAATTAAATCTTCTAATGACAAGAGTTTTGAATCAAAAATCAGGATTATGCTCAGCTTGGCTTTGAAGCTAAGCTATAAAATATGGGATATGGGATATAAAGTGTAGGAGCATTAACTTTTTAGCAATCTGGTCTATATATATATATGTATACATCCAACTTTATATGTTGGAAGCATCCTTTTCATCATTGTGACTAGCGATTTCTTAAATTTCACTACTATAATAACGATAAATAACATTGTTTTTTAGTGGCAATCGTCCAGCAAAAGTTCAATTTGCAGCTTGGGTTGGATATACACTTCAGCAAGACTCTGATTAACTTGGAAGGAACATTCATCCAAGTGAAGTAGCCAAGTAGTAGGGAGCCTCATCTTCATTATACAAACAAGATTGAGAAAAAGAGGTTTAACATAAAAAAGCAATTTGAATATGAAATGGGTACCTGCAGATCAATAAATTGAATTTAAGAAAACCTCTTCTTTCTAAGACAGGTTTCACACCTAGGGCTAGCTTCTTCAATTCCATCCATTTTTTGTTCTCTTCTTTTGTTTTTGATTCCTCTTTATTAATTGCACTCACGCCAATAAAGATCCCTGACCTTTTGGGGTCCCTTTGCAATTGTGACCTCACTTTGCAAAATACCACTAGTTAGAGAGCATGTTCTCATTTTGGCAAAAGGAGAACTTTTTATTACACAAGCATGACAGTATTTAGTGATGATCAAATCTTTCATTGTCACATATTATATATAAACTTCAGTAACAATAGGATATATATAGTAATTCTTAATTACTCGTACTATGTGTTATTTTCTGATATATAATTTCAAGTTATTAAAAAGTGACAATTTTTTCATTCAATCATTTAACTCTCACTAGTTGGTGCATGTTTCTTGGTAACATCTTTATTATTATAGCATAATAATATGGATGATTTCTTATTAGACGTTAGATACATAGAGATTGAACTTGATTAAACTTGAATTGATTTTTTAAAATACCACTTTGCTAACAATTATGACAACTTAGACAGTATGTTCTACTTTTTGATTAAATTTGTTATTTCTTTGAAATTCTTCTCCCAAGTTGTTATAATATGAAAAATTTAGTCCTTCATTGAACTAAATTAAATATATAATCACTAATTAAACATTATTTTAAAAGTTTACTTTGGACAACTACTGGACAAAATTTCAGTTAAAACCTAAAACGACACCGCCTTGCATTAACCCCTTTGCCAAATTCCAAAAGCCTTGACCTGCGACTGCGAGTTCAACTAAAGTTTGATCTTCCTAAAGCTAGTTTTTTTTTTTTTTTTTTGGCAAAACAGAGAAGCAGGACAAGTGATGGCAGTGAGCTTGGAAGGAGAGAAGGTGATAATGGTACCATACATGGAAGCCCATGTCCCAAAGTACCATCTTTGGATGCAGGACCCTGCTCTCCTTCAAGCCACCGGCTCTGAGCCCCTCTCCCTTCAGCAGGAATACGATATGCAGCTCTCTTGGAATCAAGACCCTCTCAGTTATTCTCTTTCTCTTTATAACAAAATCTCTTCTTTCTTTCTTTGTTTATTTCAATTTTTGTTGTAATTACTGAATTGGGTTAATTTTGGTTTTGCTATTCTGTGTTTGTAACTAATGTTTTCATTGATTGTTTTGTTGTTTCTTTCCAACAGAGAAAACTTTCATTGTTTTGGATAAGGAGATGGTTGAAGGAAAGTTCATGCATGGGGATCCCCATGTGGAAGGTCAGAGCCTTTTGAATTTCATTCTTGATTTGTGAATTTAATTGGTAGTAGAGATTGTTTTGAATAATTATTAATTATGATTTATGAATGCACTGCTGGTAAATGATGATCCATCTGCCCAGCCATGGTTGGGGATGTGAATATCTACATGAATGATTTGGATGACCCTCAATTGGCAGAGATTGAAATTATGATAGCTGAACAAAAAAGGTACTTGCTTTTTACAATGCACAAATCCTATAGTAGAGTGAAAGTTCTTGCCTTGCCCCATCTTTTCTTCTTATCTGGGTGTCCATTTAATTCATCAATATGGTACTTATGTCATTTCTTTTTTAAAAGTTTACTGGGTTTGATTGCTTTTTTCTTCTTTTCTTTATTTATTGTCTTCATACTTATGTATCATTTATGAGTAAGAGTGGTGTGGAATTGAAGTATTCTGAAAATAATTAGTGGACATCAGCATGTAGAGCATGTTATCATGACTGTGGGGGTTGGGATGGGGGGATGCGGACTTTAATTATCTTATTCTTTTCTTCTGTCTTTTTTTTTTTAAATGAATTCATGTTTGTGTCTGTTGCTCTGTGCTGTGATTATTTTCACATGTTTATACTATGTGCTTAGAAACATGATCAATTAGATAGTACATCTCGTGGAAGAAGAAAATAATAAACTAAAATGATCAATTCTGACAAATTTGCAGGTGTAAACTACTGAACTTTTACATGTATCTCTGATAAAAACATTAACTAGCTACTTGGATTTTATTCCCCTTTCTGTTCTCTTTTTGCTTCACTTGTTTGTTCCTACTCAATTGCGCATATCATGTCCTATAAATATTTGACCAATCTCAGGTGTTCAGATATATTCTCCTCTTGTAGGCTTGGTCTTTAAGATATTTGTCTATGGCCCCAACCCCCAAGTCCCCTTTCTTAGCACCTTTAGAAAATAAATGCAACTAATGTAAGGATTTTGTGAGGGATGAATAAATATTGAAAACATTTAGGGAAAGCAAATGACAAAAGAAAATCTAAATCTAATGGTTTAAATTGTTTTGGATTTTATTGATAGAGTTTCAGAGTCACCTTTTTTCTGGTCCTTAGGACCTGATGTTTGATGGGCTATAAATCATATAGGAAACTAAAGAAAGATTCAAACTCTTATATACCTGTTTTAAATGTTTTCATAATTAATCCCTTTCAATATTATCTCATATTGTTTTGCTCATGCTAGAATAGCCGCGGTAAGGGCCTTGGGAAAGAATCTGTCTTGATGATGATGGCCTATGCATTTCAGAACTTTGGAATCCATGTCTTCCGTGCTAAAATTGGAGAATCAAATGGGTCATCTCTTAGTTTGTTTCGGAAACTGGTCTCTCTCTCTCTCTGTCTTTTTCTACCCGTCTCTATGCCTTAAAAAGGCTTGTTTTCTTGTTTCTAGTTTCTACACATTCATACAAGGCCTTCATTAAAAGGATTAATGTCCAAGCTCTTGCTTGGAGGTTAACAGAGTTACATGCAACATTTTTGTATCCTTGTTCTTCCTTAATTTTTCACTTTATGGTTGTTGTAGGGCTTTGAGGAGGCTTCTTATAGCGAAATCTTCAAGGAGGTGAGATATTCCTTATGTCATCATTAGTGGTTAGACTCACCTATCCCTTGGTTTATGAGGACATAGGATTTGCTGTGCTCCTTATTATTTCCCCGTGTTCCCCTTCGCATATATGTAGGCCTTAATAACCAAAAGTAATTTATGGCTCTATGGCTTTTAATAAGGGTCTTTTATTTTTTACTAAGCTAGTAAGCTTTACTAAAACTATAGCCATAAATATAAATAGAGTAGTATGTCACATATGTATAGTTTACCTGAAATTGTTATTTGCATTTTAGTTTCAACAATTGGACAATATTTCACCTAATCTTAGTAAAACTAGAAGTTGCCAGATCAACCTCATTTTGATGCTTCACCATTTTATTTTCATCATGAGGCCCCAGCTAGGCAGGAAAAAAATATGAAAACGATTTATTGAAAATTAGAAACTAAAGGAAAATTCTTGTAAAATAAAAATCTACGTAGTTGGACGTTGCTTACTATACTCATATCATATTTTGATATTCAACCAAAATCTAATGTGTGCTTACTGGCTGAACCACAAATGTCGTGAGCCTTATGTTTCCTGACTGACCTAGATTGTGGGATAGCTGATTATAAATGTCAACATATTTGGCGATTTATACATTCCTTGCGTTTTTTTTTTCACTGAAACTTTTCTTTTGTCCCCCTCGTTCCCCTTTTAAATATCTTTTATGGATAATAATGATTGACAGGTAACATTGGAGTTGCCAGTAACAGAGCAAAAGCGAGAGGAGCTTTCAAAGTTGTTTGGTCATGTGGTCACACATACATAAGCCCAGAAGAGGTTGTATTAACTGAAAGGAAACACTTCTGTCAGAATTCTTTACAATCTTGAGAAGATGAAGTTGACTAATCGGAGGTTAGCTGTTCTTGTATTCATCTTCTACAAAAACAGAACTAGTTGGGTGCTTCCAATGAGGTTAGATGGAGTATGGGGGAGAGTGCTTTAGAGGTGACTTTTAAGTTTGATGTAGGTAGGATCTAATTTTCAATTTCTTTCAAGTTTTTGATAGAGTTTCGAGGACATATCTTAATCATATAATATTGACATGAAACATATTCTTTGGTAAGTTTTGGACACTGGAATTGCAGATGAATGACTATTACTTGAATCTTAACTTCTTCATATTCAGGAACAACCAATTAAAAATTTTTGTTACCTCTAGTGATGATGGATGATGGCAAAAACTTGCCATGGCAATGCTAATGGCATAAACATTAACTGATTTTTACAATGACAGATTAATTTAGTACAATTGTCAATTGACCTAAAACCTTGTGGTTGCGCATAAACTAATGAAGCAAACTTCTAGACAGGCATGTTAGGTTTCATCAAACCTTTGGTCCTAAGATGAGAGTCAGAGAAAATCAATCTGTCCGAGAGACATAAGATTCTGACCTGATAATGAATGAACTAGAGGAACACTGTCTGAAACTGTACTTCCTGCTTGCCAGACATGATTAAAAGTAGTTTGATTACCTAGTGGTCCTAGTACAGCAAAGATAATCATCTCACTATTAACATATACCGTGGAGATATCAGAAACTGGAATGCTGATTTTCTCAGGCTCCATTGAAGGGTTGTAACTTGGTATCGGTGTTGTATAGGCGATCATACTGCCATTAGAATGGCGAAAAGCAACAAAAGCTTGAGATCCAACCATGCCTGTTCCCATTGGATTTATTGCCCATGCAATCCATCCCGTGGGAGTCTGGGCAGCTCTGTATGCAATCTGAACTGTACTATTTGATGGAAAATAGGTCCAATGTAAAGATGCATCGAGAACAGGGAGGTGAGTGCAAGAATGGAAGACTTCACCACCCGGAAATGGGTAGTCTAAGCAAGTTTGAGCCGGGGAAATGAAGACCAGAGATGTAAGAATGCAGATCAGCAGGATTAACGTTGAGGTTTCAGCCATTAGAGAGATGATAAAAATGAGTGTTTTTGCTGATGTCTGTATATGAAGAGTTGGGAGGACACTGTTGGACTGTTGGCTTGTATATGTAGTCTCAACATATTCATTTCCAACCTAATAGGTTGATAGATATACTAGGTAATAATTCCAAAGGCCTTGTCTAGGGAGAGCACATTTTTTGGATGAATCAACAAGAAATTAACAGAATATACCTGAAGATCGTTTAAAACTATAGTCTACATTGAACAAGAAATGCATATGTTTTTATATGCATCAATCTATTGTGCGTTTTTTTCTTATGTGGGCAGTGGGCACACATGGTTTCTGAAGAGAAATTTCTTGGGTTCCAATGACCTTGGTTGAGATCACCTTTTTTCTTTTTTCGGTTATGAAATAGAAAACATATACAATAGTCAATTCCATGATTCCATGATTATATTTTCTTTAATTTCTAGTTGAAGCCAACAAAAAATGAAAAATGAAAATCTCAAACATGTATATATAAATTTATTATTGGGATTTAATCTGAAAATGACATGGACACACAATGGTTATATATCCCACCTGTCTTTTCTTTTTCTTTTACTTTTTTTTTTCTTTTATATATTAACCTTTTGATATTTGGTAATCACATTGGATATAAACTAGTTCGAAGTCAAGTAACGTCTAGCTCTTCCAATACATTTTTTTCATTCACAAGACTTTACCTCGGAGAAATTATTATATAGATCGGTTCCACCATGTCGTTCATGGTCTCATGGTTTCGACTAATAAGATTGCGACAATTCATTTTTTTCCTACAATTACCAAAACATTACCAAATTAATGTCATAAATTTAAGGATTTGTCCTGTAAATCTCATATGATGAAAATTGGGTTAAACTTGACAATAGATCTTGGGACATTGAATCCTTTCTACTCAACCCAACAGATCTTGGTTCACCAGCTTTGTTACTGGAAAATCAGAACCACATAAGAAAGCTCTAGAAGGATTAATAAAAGGAAAAAATGGGACCATCTGACAATGCAAACCTAATTTTTTGACGTAAAATAAACGGGGAGAAAACAAAAACAAACTTCTATAGCTGCCTGTCATATGGGGAAGAGCTTGTCAAACACAATAAGGGAAAATTTTGGAAATATGACTTTGTAAAGACATACGCAGAAAAAATAATTCAGGTTTTGGGATGTTTGAACATTCCGTCATTTTTGTGATGGCTCCATTAAAGAAGGCTGAAGCCATTGAAATTTCTGCATTTGGGATTTTGGGTCATTAATATCAAACTTTTCAATAGATTTTTGGTCTGCAAAGGCTGCCATTGCCACCCAAGCCACACATTTGCCCAAACTTAACCTTAACCCCACTTTTCCCTTTGCTACTCCATAAATGTGGGCCTCTTCTATGGACTTGGACACCAAATGCTTATGTTGAACTTGCAAGTAACGTATAATATATTTTGGGTTTCTCTTTAAAAACAAAGGATTTTGCTAAATACCGCCCCATTTTTACTTGTCACCGCCCCCCTTTGACAGTTTTGCCCTTTGCTTTATTTTCAAATTTTCAAATCCTCTGCAATCTTCAAGAACGCTCAAGAATATTTCTAATTTTCAAGAACGCTAAATAACGTGGAATAACCAAGAATTCCGAAAATGGATTCGCCATCGAACGAAAATTTATAATTAATAATTAAAAAAATAAAAAAA
>AWUE01011274.1:0-11504 GCA_001974825.2 Corchorus olitorius | reverse complement strand
CAACAACCTCAAAGGCAACTTGCTAGGAGAGTTGATCCAATGGAAAGATTAAGGCAACAAGAACTTGGAGGTCAAGCCTACAATGAAAACTTGCGGCCTAGGAGAGGTGAACCAAGGGAGGAGATTAAAAGACAACATCAAAATACAAAATCCCAAAATTCAATGGGAGAGGGACACCTTCGGATTACTTGGATTGGGAGTCAAAAGCTAGACATGTATTTTGATTATCACCCCTATGCCGAATCTAAGAAGGTACAAATTGCTATCCTTGAATTGTTTAGAATGCTTTGAATTGGTATAATCAATTGGTGCAGTCAAGGAGAAGAAATTTGGAGAGACCTATAGATACTTGGGCGGAATTGAAGAGTGTCATGAGAAAGAGATTTGTGCCAAGCTACTACATCAACTTCATTTACCAAAGTTTGCAAACCTTGAGGCAAGGGTCAAAGAGTGTTGATGAGTACTACTCCGAGATGATGTTGTTGATGTCTAGAGCCGAAATTGAGGAACCAACACAAGCCACCATGGCTAGGTTTCTTGCGGGGTTAAATAGAGAAATTCATGATATTGTGGAGATGCAACAATATTTTGATGTTGAGGACTTATTACAACAAGCTTTAAAGGCCGAGGGACAAGTTAAGAGGAGTGGCGCAAAGAAGGGATTTTCATCATCAAACTCATGGAAAACTCCAATCAAGAAAGATGAGAAAACTTCCAACAAGGAGAAGGAGGTTGCGCAACAAAAGGGAGTAAGTCCTAAATCTGATTCTAAACCTTCATCTAGTTCTTCCTCTAAATCTCATGTTAAGTGTTTTAAGTGTCAGGGATATGGTCATTATGCCAAAGATTGTGTCAATAAGAAGGTGATGTATCTTAATGATCATGGTGAGATAGTGAGTGAAGATGAGGAATTCAATTTGGGTTCAAGTGGTGATGGGGATGATGAGGAGGAGTCTGCGCAAGAAGAGAGTGATGATGATAGTAAGGGATATGCGCTTAAGAATTTGGTTGCTAGAAAGACTTTGAGTGCTTTTGTGAAAGAAGATGTGCACAACCAAAGAGAAAACTTGTTTCAAACTAGGATGTATGTGAATGGGAAGCCTAGTAATGTGATCATTGATGGTGGGAGTTGTACAAACATAGCTAGTGTTTACCTAGTGAAGGAGATGCAATTACCCACTACCAAACACCCTAAACCTTATAGCTTAGGATGGATCAACGATAAGGAGGAAATTAAAGTTAACAAACAAGTTTTAGTTTCTCTTTCTTCGGGCAGGTACAATGAAGATGTTTTGTGTGATGTTCTACCAATGCAAGCATGTCATGTACTACTTGGTCGACCATGGCAATTTGACAACAAGGTACAACATGATGGTGAGGCCAATCAGTATACTTTCATGTGTGGTAAGAAGCCTTTCACTTTAATTCCTTTATCACCTCAAGAAGCTTTGAAAGATCAATTGAAATTAAGGGATGATTTTACTAAATTAGAATCTGAATATAGGGCTCAAGAAAAGAAAAAGCATGCTAATTCTAGTTCTGATTGCGTTGAAAACAAGGTTGTTTTGGTTGATAGTTCTAAGAAAGTTGTTAAAGAGTGTATGTTAGCTACTAAGAGTGAGATTACGAATGCTTTGAATAATAATTCTGTTTTGATCTTACTTATGCTTAAAAATACACTTGTTACTACTAACAACTTGGATGGAGAGCTTCCAAGCAACATTGTTTCTCTTTTGAGTGATTATGCAGATTCGTTTCCTGAGGAGATTCCTAGTGGTTTACCACCAATTAGAGGGATTGAACATCAAATTGACTTCATCCCTGGGGCGCATCATTCCCTTCCCCTTGAGATCAAATCTATCCTTGAGACCTGCCAAGAATCAACTTGATATTCTTCAACTTCTAGATGTGTATGTTGATGATCTTCACTAAAGCAATCTTCTTCGTTCGTCGGCCTTAGATGAACAATTGGACCTACAATTGTCAACCTAAGATCACAAGATTCACAAACAATCAAGCAATCACAACTTAATTGTTTGATAGGACTCTACATGATTGAAGAACCCTAAGCTTGCTCAAACTAGAGCAAAGAAGCTAAATTTTCAAAAGAATCTCTCTTTAATTGATAAACTTAACTTGATTACAAAAGAGGGGGTTGATGCCTTTATATAGGCAAAGGGGTTTGACCAATATCCAAAAATAAAACCTAATTTTCGTCCAAATATATGGCCTAGGGTAAAACTAGTCCAAACCCAACTAGGAAAAGGAAATAAAGACATAATTAAACAAGGATTGGACTTAGTCAAACAAGGCCCAACCCAAATAATATCCAAACTTAAAAATAAGCTAATCTAAGATAAAATAAAGCCCACAATGGCCTAAATAACACATTCAAGCTCATTCATCCATGGATTGCAAGCAAAGTGATGAACTTGGAATCGATGAGAATATATTCTTGCCCAAATCATTTTCAAAACTCTTCAAATGAACTCCGATGGCCCTCAAGTCTTCAAGATGAGTTCTAACAAGGCCCAATAATGCATCCTTGAATCTTTTGGCTCTTACTCTTGTCATTGGACCTAATGGCATCTTTGGCATCTCTTTGGTGCTAGAAACATGTTGGGTGATATCTCATTGATCTTCATGCTTCTCCATGCTTCCTTGCAACCCATGCACATCCTTTCTTTGCTCTCCATTGTCATCTTCAAGTCCATGATAAGTCCTTGGCGCATCATTCCCTTCCCCTTGAAGAAGATTTGTCCTCAAATCTTTGGCTTGATTTGGTATTTCTTGCATATCTCTCATTGTACCTACACACAAAGAAAAGTTAGAAATAAAAATTCCTCATAAGTGTGTGTGTGTGAATTACCTTTGTTGTGCTCTCGTGTTTGCACTCAACCTACGGATTGGCGATCCACTACTCTCTTAGTGATCTCACAAGATTATGCCTTTTTCTAGCTTCAATAGGCCTAATAAGAGCAAATTGTTAGAGCCTCCTTTCTTCTCGTGACCTTCTTGAGGAACAAACAATTAAGAGCAATAACTTGAGTGAATCAAAATAAAATGTTCTTTATACAATCCAAACAGCCTTTTGTCTCCCAAACTTGCTGCACAAAACACAATCAACACAAATCAATCAATTTAATCAAAAGAAAACCCTAGTACCACTTAGATCCAATTTTAAACCACTTGTATCCATAGGGCTTCGATTCCAAAATTTTGCAAAACAAACTTCAATTCACAGCAAAAGCAACCAAGAAACTCAAACAAACAATCAATTAGGGTTAGATGCAATCAATTGAACCAATTGCAAAAAAGAAAACCCTAATCCCCAAATTCCCAAATCAAGAACCCTAGATTCTGGAAAATTTCGATTTCGACACAGATTTTTTTGATTTTTTTTCAGTATTTTTCCCAGAAAGATCACACTAAAAGAAGTCTAGATCTCAAATTTCAAAGCTTTTCGAGTTCAAACGAAGCCAGAATAAATTTCACAAGATTCTGGTCGAAAATTTTTTATTTTTTATTTTTTGAAATATTTTTCGATTAAACTACAAGGTATGAGGACTCCAAATCTGAAATTTCACGTCGATTGGAGTTAAGATGAAACCATAATAAATTTTTTAATTTTCGGAATTTTTGGATCTTGAAAATTTGAAAAACTTTGATGGATGAGATGGATGAAAAACTTGATGATAGATGAATAGAAGGATAGATTTACCGATTGAAGATGACAACCTATGCTCTGATTACCAATTGATACGAATCTAGTTGTATTAGATTCAAATCTAGCCTTGAATATCTATCAAAGTCGACTTGAACTTCCTCAACTTCTAGATGTGTATGTTGATGATCGTCACTAAAGCAATCTTCTTCGTTCGTCGGCCTTAGATGAACAATTGGACCTGCAATTGTCAACCTAAGATCACAAGATTCACAAACAATCAAGCAATCACAACTTAATTGTTTGCTAGGACTCTACATGATTGAAGAACCCTAAGCTTGCTCAAACTAGAGCAAAGAAGCTAAATTTTCAAAAGAATCTCTCTTTAATTGATAAACTTAACTTGATTACAAAAGAGGGGGTTGATGTCTTTATATAGGCAAAGGGGTTTGACCAATATCCAAAAATAAAACCTAATTTTCGTCCAAATATATGGCCTAGGGTAAAACTAGTCCAAACCCAACTAGGAAAAGGAAATAAAGACATAATTAAACAAGGATTGGACTTAGTCAAACAAGGCCCAACCCAAATAATATCCAAACTTAAAAATAAGCTAATCTAAGATAAAATAAAGCCCACAATGGCCTAAATAACACATTCAAGCTCATTCATCCATCGATTGCAAGCAAAGTGATGAACTTGGAATCGATGAGAATATATTCTTGCCCAAATCATTTTCAAAACTCTTCAAATGAACTCCGATGGCCTTCAAGTCTTCAAGATGAGTTCTAACAAGGCCCAATAATGCATTCTTGAATCTTTTGGCTCTTACTCTTGTCATTGGACCTAATGGCATCTTTGGCATCTCTTTGGTGCTAGAAACATGTTGTGTGATATCTCCTTGATCTTCATGCTTCTCCATGCTTCCTTGCAACCCATGCACATCCTTTCCTTGCTCTCCATTGTCATCTTCAAGTCCATGATAAGTCCTTGGCGCATCAGGCAACTTGACTTGAGTGATTTTCTGCTGCTTCTAATGATCTCAAATTAGTTGGTTCATTTGAATTTATATACTTGTGAAAATAAAAGCCAGATTACTTTTTGCTATGGTGCCTTACTTTAATCTGACATTACACTTTTCCAGCACCTCCTCTCAATTTAATTGTTATAATGTAAATGTAAGCTATATGGTTTATTTTTTGTTACTCAACTTATTCTAATTGACTGAAACTTTCACTCATTTTTAATAACACTACTATAACTTTTTGACTTATTATTTTTATGTTTTGTGCCCTAAAAAATAAAGGTAAAATTAGTAAATCTTGCTTTAGGAAACATCAAGTCGCCATGATATTTTTTGTTTAATCAAAGCAAGTCATTTTGAAGTTGTAATGATTTGTCTTATATATTTCTGTTGTTTGGTTACTTTATTATTTATAGCTATCCTTACAGTGTTTAAATTTGGTTTTAAGAAACAAGTCTCCCATCTTTGAACTTTGAAGCTTTGTTAGTGGTAGGGGTGAAAATCTAGATAATGACATCTCAGCGTTAAGCTTTCCAGCATCTTCAGGGCCTCTTGAATGGGAAGGTCTTCATTGATCATTTAGTCCACTTACATCAGATGGAAGGATGTCCAAGGTATACATAAAACTTGATTATAAGAGGTAATGCCTGTTTTGAGTTATTGATAGACTAATCACAACGTGACCATATTGTCTTCGTGTTTTTTTTTTTTTGCTTGGTCCTTGTGATAGTAGGCACATCATCTGTTTTCTGTCATTCTAACTACTTCTGGAAAAACTTGCCTATTTGGTTTTTCATCATTTTGCTGAGATTCTGAACACCAATGGTCCTTATAGAATGAGAGTTTTTTTATGTCTTCATTCAATAAGATAAGCCAAATTTTTGGTTGTCATTTTGACTTTAAGTGATTAATGATAGAGGACTTTGACTTACTCGAAGTGATTAATTTTGAATGCTGGAATTGGGATTTAGTACTTATTTAGTAAATGTTGAAACCTGCTCTTATTTAACTTTTGAATGCTGGAATTGGGATTTAGTACTTATTTAGTACTATATGTTGAAACGTGCTCTTATTTAACTTTAGAATACTTAAATGCCCCTTCAATTTGTTTTGTACTTAAATAAAGCTTTTATTGTATAGTAATAAGTGAATGTCCTAACCTTGAAGCTGTTGTGGGGAGCAAGGATGGAACTGAGATAGTGCTTCCAGCACTGGAGCATTTAAGTATTCATTATTCGTCGAGTTTGAAAAGCATTTGGGAGGGAGTTGTTCCCAAGGGAAGCTTTGCTGCAGCTCTAAGAACTCTGAATTTGCACGCATGCCCAGAGTTGACTTATGTGCTCAAAAGCACAATGTTGGAATCAGTTTCTAACTTAGAAGAGTTGCAGGTTGATGACTGCAGAATATGAAAACTATCGTTTCTACAGATGGGGTCAGCGAATCTGGTTCTATTTCACTCAAGAGTTTAACACTTCATTATCTTCCTGAATTGGTTAATATTTAAGAAGGAACTCAGACTAAGCTCCTATTTGAAGACATTATTGTCTATGATTGCCCTTAGTTGAAGCAAATCACTATAGATTCAAAGTTGGAACCAACTTGGAAGAAAATCAGTGGTGATCAAGATTGGTGGGATGAGTTAGTGTGGGAGGAAAATGAATTACACTCACAGTTTGAAGCCATTTCTCAACCCTATTCAAGAGGGTGATGTACATAGTTCTTAAGACTTCCCAAATTTTTCCACAAAACATACAATGAACCTAGGATGGCAGGTTTGTCCAACATACTAATGTACATTGCAGATGCTTTTCCTTATCCATTTTTTGCCTATGTTTTGTTACTGAGAAAGTTTTCTTCATTTATTCAGGTTGCAAAGACAAGGTTGAGACAATGGTCAATCAATCCTTAAGTGCTGCAACTGGCAGGTCTACAAATATTGAATGCTACGATTGCAAGTTGCCTCATCTGCCTAGAACCAATTAACAGAGCAACAACATTTTGAATAGAAACAAAAAGAAAGAAGAGATGGTTCAGACCTGAGATTTGTCCTCTCGCCAGGTATATTTGCTTGTGGATCCTTCTCAAAGGCAATGTAAATGAGATTGATGATTTGGTTGTTGCTAATGTAAGCTTCTTAATGAATTTCTTTTCTGACATACAAAAATATGAACAATGCGCGTGCTTATATTGCAAAGCAAAACTAATTAACTTGCTGCTTTATTGCCAAGTGTTTTTTACAGGTGAATCTGCTCAGAAGGGGCTTCTTCGTCCATGCAGCTGCAGATCCGTTCCCATTGAAGTTGAAGAAGGAACAATGCCATTTCCACTTAATTCTATCATTGGGAAAACAATTATTTGATCAGCTCCAAGGTAAGCAGTTATGGGAAAGAAGTCTATGTGAATTCTTATGATAAAGTACATCATTGACTATCAAACTTCAAACATGAAATCAACTTCTTTCAGACTATCGCTCCTCCTATTATTATGTTATCTATTTTCATCCCTATTTTGATTTTTAGAGGATTTGAAGTTGCATTAATCATGGGTTCCAGGGACTGCTATGCACTACCACTATGTGCTATTTATAGAATTATTACATTTCCTGGAAAGAGAATTATTTATCTTAAACTTTTCTCAAATACCATAGAAAATATGTTGATGCTGCTTGTGTCACATCTGCTGTGCAAACATGAAGTCATCGTTATGAAGTTATTTATCTTAAACTTCAACATCTGATGCTGCTTCTTCCAACTCTGCTCACTTTCAAGGTGAATTTTAATTGTTTTTGAACTTTATTTTTCTTAATTCAGTATGTAAATTGTTGTTTCAGTTATTTACTCTTAATGCAACCATATTTTCTGAATTTAAGCATTTTGCTTCGGAGAGTTGAAACTAAAAGTGAAGCATGCTTGAAATCTCTTCACTTTTGTTTCTGGTTTTTCTTTTCTTAGCAAATCTAGATTTAGTCTGAACTAATTTTATTGGTGATAGTTTAACAGATGGAATTTATTAGTACTTTACTCAAAAATGTAAAGTATGAACTATTAATAAATGAAATTTGGTAGTACTTTAAATAGAAATAAAATTATATATTATCAAGTAACCTATATAGTTTTCTCATGATTTGGTGAATAGGTTTTGGCCAGGAGGTGTTGATTGTGATGTAGATTTGCATTCTGTGGAGAGTGAGGAATTCTGGAAAGGAGCTGAGCCACTCCGCTCAACAGAGTCCTATTGCTGTGCAATCTCCATCAATGTTTTCATCTCCTATGCCAGTGCAGAGACATGGCAAGAGTCCTGATCTTTATTCTTCTCTTGATAAATGCACCAGAACCTGTTAACCATGTTCTTTCATCTGTCATTGGAAACAATTCCCAGAAGCAGGTGGCTTACATTTTGCTTCGCTCCTTGCCTTACCATTTATCTTTTATATATTCTGTAATAGATCAAACATCTATCTTCTTCTTCTTCTCTCTCACTTTTTTTTTCCATATATATCTACTGGTATGTTCAATAGAGTAAGAAAAGAAAAAAAAAACTTTCCTTAAAAAATTTCCCTTACGTTATCTTTGATTATCTTTGGTTCATGGCATCTTAGGTATCACGTGGTAATGTCATTCCCTATTTGTCCGATTGTTGCCATGGAATTAAATATCCATCGATATATCTGATATCTGTACCCCTAGATATAAATATCCAAAAAATTTTCAATGTCACCGGATATCCGTCGATATATCCGTGTATCCGTCGATATTTATTGATACCTCGATATACCCGTAAATATCCACAAATATCCATAAATATCCGTAAATATCTATATTAAATTAAATATTTTTTTTCGTTATTACATCTAGAATTAAAAATATAAGCGACATTTCAATGAATTATATCATTTTTTCAAAAAATTAGCAATTGAAGTCATTTCTACAAAAGTGTGGTAATTGTAATACGAAGAATTGTTTCGTTTAAGTGATTTGGTTTGAAATAGACCCGGGCATAATATAATACAATTTCATTCGAATGAGCAACAACCAGAGTATCCACTTGAACAACATACTTATAATGAGTATTCGGTGCAACAGCCGAACGCAAACGCGGTTTCAGGTGAGTACCCCTGTTGGATGGCTAGCAAGTATTAGTCGAGAGGCATATTTGGAATATGTAAACAATTATGTGGTGGTGTATAAGCCTTATATGTCATTGCTTGAATATTTTAACTGGATTACCACTCCCAGGGGAGATAATACATCCATGCCTAGTAGAAGTCATAGCAATGGTAACTACGGTAGTAGTGATTTTTTAATGTGGTACTGAAGATGTGTTTGTGCTTTGGATTGTGTTCTGTGACTAAAATAATGTAAAATAATGCACTTATAAATATGATCTAGTACTTTCTTGCTTCAAAAAAGAAATCATCTAAACTTTTGCATTTAATGAGGTGATTTATTTGGTAACCATAATTTTGAAGATAAAATAAATGCATGATTAAATTAGTATATTTGATTTAAACATAGAGTTTTGCTACACAGCATGAAAAATTGACCCGAGATTTGGTCATCCATGACATGTTCTTAAACAGTTGGTTCAGCACACTGGTCCCATCACTACTTGAGTAGAGTTTTGCTACATAACATGGGATGACTAGTTATGACACGTCATGGGGGGACAAAATTTGGGTCAATTTTTCTAGTTGTGTGGAATTTCCCTTATACATATTATATATGCTTTTCGCAGTAAAAAATATTAAAAAAATAAAAAATAATGTCTATTTATCATATCTTGACTCTAAAATATGTGGAAATATGTAAATAAGAATTGGTCAAAATTTCAAGGCAAAATTCAAACGTTTACTATAAATATCCATCGTTTTAGTGCATTTTGGACCACTTATTTTTGAATTTCATCGATGCCTCGATATATCCTTCAATATACCCGTGGAAATCTGTATTAAATTCCATGACTGTTGCTGACCAGTTTTTTGATATCAAACGGACCATGTCATTCACACCTCTTTCCTATGAATGCTATTTTAGTGGGAAAGTGTAATTTTTTGTTTTTGTGGGAATAAAATTACCATGTTTGGTTAACATAGGAAAGTTAATAAATTTTGAGAATATAAGATAAAGACAAGGGAAAAGGAGTAACACTTTCCTGAGAAAGTTAACTTTTCCCACCATTTTAGGTGGAAATGTCATTTCCACCTAAAATTAGATTCCTTCAACCAAATATGGAAAAACTATTTTTCCTATTTAACTTATCACACTTTTTCACTACTTTTCCACGAACCAAACGCAATCTTATTGTTAAGTTAGACAAAATAGCGTTTCATGTCATCTTAATTATTATGCTGTTACTGTAAATCCTTTTCTTATATATATATATATATATATATATATGTGTATTATTTATTTAGTAGGTAGGTAATTTATTTATGGTATAGTTTCTAGTTTGGATTGATTTGAATTGTAATGAGATTTTACTGGGTTTGTTTGTTGGGGAAGGGGTTTGTTGGCTCATAGATTAGTGTTTCGGTAATGTTAACTAATCATGTAGCGGTGTACGGGTCTTCCTGTGCATTTGTAATCTCAATCTCTTTATATATATATATTATATATATATATATATATTATATATATATATGCATATTTTCTCTACATCTTTTTTGAGACTCACTTCAAATCGTAAAGTAAAATAATGGCCATTCGTGCAGTGTGGCCCGCGGGACAAAACCTTGTAAGCACTATAATATAGGTAAGATATTTGACATTAATTGATAAAAACAATTAAAGGAAACATAGATTGCATAATAGGAAAACAGGTCCGGCTCCCCTCAAATACGAGAAATTATTAGGTGGGATAGATTCATCACGCTATCCATAGGGTTAATCAATAGAATCTTGTCATATCAAATGACCTCTGTAAATTTAGGCACGATTTTAACCCAAGGTTTAGCCCCCTTTTAAAATAAATCATGTATAAAGGGTAAGTCCCCAAATTTGAGATATTATTAGGATAGGATTTTAAAAAATTGATGAGTTGTCTTCATATTATTGGTTGGTCCCATAGATGACATGGTGGGTCCGTCCCACTTAATAATTTCTCGTCAAATATAGTTAATTTCCAATTATTTCCAACACTCCTAGATTATTGACACCTATACAAAATTGGTTTTAACCGTTGAGATTAAATGAGTAATATACCCCACTTGCCCTGTTTTTCTCTCACCGTCATCTCTCTTGGTAAAAGTACAGAATTGGTCCATTAAGTGGAGCGAAAATAGCATTTTGGTCCCCCAAGTGAAAAAATATTTAATTCGGTCCCTCAAGTGGAGATAACCGGGGAATCAGGTCATTTTCGTTAGTGGCCGTCCAATGTGCCGTGACCGTCCGACGTGGCAGTAACGCCGTCAAATATGCTGACATGTCATCTGCCACGTCATACTTTTTTATTAAAAAAATACTTTTAAAAAAAAATTGGGTGAGGGATCTAATTGCTCAATTAACTCAACTTCAGGGACTCAATTGCTCACTAAGTTCACTTCAAGGACCCATTTGCATATTTGCCCTAATTTTTTTGTTTTTTTAATAGAAATACAAAAATTCAATTTTTTGTTTTTAAAAACCCATTTTTTCTTTTCTTTTTTTGAAAAAAAAAAGAAAATGATTTTTTTAAAATTTTGATACTATCTCTTTTAATTTTCTTAAAAAGAGGACAAATATTTTAGCCCATAATATTGCCAAATTTGAGTGTAGATTGGGTGATCAAAGGGTGTGGTTGCGTTATTTACCCTCTCATATTTGTAATTCAACTCCTTGA
>AWUE01011267.1:0-23456 GCA_001974825.2 Corchorus olitorius | reverse complement strand
TATTTGCCATTTTTTTTCTCAAAAGTTACTGAAAAACCTATAATGATCACAAAAAAAGGTATAGTACTATCCACTAATTCAATAACCTTACATCTTTTGTGATTTTGGTTATCATATTTCTTATTAAATTTTTTGTAATTTTGATTATCATATTTCTCCAAAATCTCACAATTCAACCAAACATACCCGGACCTGTAAGTCAAATTTCCATTTAAGGTTATAACTTATAACTAAACTTAATGCAACATAAGGAAGTAATAAAATTAGGTGTACAAATTGGTTTTTTTTTTGTGATAGAGAACTAATTTATATACTATATATGCGTATCTTTGGCAAGTTGAAGTAAAATTAAAATTGATATCTCGCTATAACTCTACCAAATTAATAAATGATCAATGTGATTTAAAATAACATAGCAAAAAGGTAATGATCTTATTTAAAGGTTACCAAAAAAAAACTATAATGATCATTAGAAAGACATTATACTACTTTCAACCAATTTTTTTAGATAACTTTCAACTAATTTAATAACCTTACATTCTTAGCAATTTTGGTTATCAAATTTCTCATTTATGCTTACTAATTAGAAAACTAAACTATAGTATTATATCAAGAAATGTAGCAACCTTACATGCTTAATAACTTTATGAATGGTGAATGTTATTAATTGTTTAAGTCTAAGATTACTAACAAAGTTGTAGTGAATAAGATACAACACATTATTATTATATATATAACTATAACAAAAAAAAAGTAGTTGAACATTAGTGGTTGATTTATTAAATTAAATTAGATCAATGTCAAACAAAATTTCAAAATTATAAAAGATATTAAAGATCCGATTTATTTATCAATGGTGAATGTTATTAATTTTTTAAATCTAAGATTACTAACAAAGTTGTAGTGAATAAGATACAACACATTACTATTATATACATAGAACTATACCAAAAAAATTAGTTGAACATTAGTGGTTGATTTATTAAATTAAATTAGATCAATGTCAAACAAAATTTCAAAATTATAAATTAAAAATATTAAGATCCGATTTATTTATTAATAAGGAAACAATATTTCCTTTTTTTGGCCAACAAAACAATATTTCTTTTTAGTCAATACGTTTGCACAAATACCTAAGAATTTGAATTAAAAAAAATTACCTAAGAATTTAATTAATGTAAGTGTTTTAGTTATTATAGTATTATTACATTTAATTAATGTAAGTATTTTAGTTATTATTTATGTTACATAGGAATTAAAAGTTAATTGAAATTTTATCTCAAAAAAAATTAATTGAAATAAGGGTGCGGTAAAAGAATTTATAAATTTTAATATAATAATATATTTAATTTAATTGATAAATGAAATTACATATTGAACCTTAAAAGTTTAATTTGATAATTACATGTTTACCCTTTGAATGAATACTAAACTTTTAAAATTAAAAAGGTTATTTTAGATATTTCAGGTCAATGGTTTTGAAGTTTAGACTTATATAGTATATAGATATAGATATAGATATATATATGAATGAAGTATATGTTGGAAATTGATTTGATTGCTCATTTCTTGTTCATATTTTTGCTACTTAATTTGAATTGCATACATTCCATTTTTCACATTTGTGGATTTGTAGAAAATGCTTGTTGAATTGAGCCTTGAAAGCTGGCAAAAAGTAATTAAAATGGCAGTAAAATGGAAAAATTACTAGTTGCAAATGTGATCAGATCAGTAGAGTAATAATGGTTTTAATTGTGTTGGTGATTGCATGCGGCCTGCTGTGCTTTCTGGTCGGGCTGTGTTTCAAAAGCAGAAGAATCCAAGGCTGTTATTAAACAGTTGCCAATAAACCCTTTTTGGTTCATGCTTGATTGAGGCATGTCAACATCTAGAATTTGATTGAGAAATTAAAAAGAGAAGAGAGAGAGATGATTTATCCATCAATTCCAAGAGAAAAAAAATAAAAAATTCTAGTAACCCTTTTCCTTAAGGTCCGGCTAAATGATCAATTCAGGATATAAGGTTTGTCCGAAAAATCAATTCAGAATATAACATTTAATGAGGTGACTATTTAGGATATAACGTTATAGATTCGGAACAATTAAGGATAAAATCAGACGGTGCTTAATGTTTGAATAACATGCGTCATTAACTGTTGATGTGTATGCCACATGTAATTGTCAGAAAATAAAAAAATAAAGAAATTAAGAAACAAATAGTAAAAATTAAATAATAAATAAAAATAAAAATTACCGTTCAAATTATTTGGATAAAGAAAACAAAAAATATGGTGCCAAAAAAAAAGAAAACAAAAAATATAATAAAATAAATTCAATCATCTTCTACCTCTCTCGTCTTCCTCGCATCAAGGCCACCATCTGCCACAAATTGAAAACAAAAAAAAAGCCCAACAATTTTTAGTTTCTTTTGCTTCTTTCAACTCCTCCCATTTAAATATGGGATTAGATTTTGCAGAAACCTATTTTTTTATTCAAACTTTTAAGACATGAATACGGAATACCTTAGATCTAGTTCTGTCTCGGTAAACTTTTTCCTTTTTAAATCATGTTCCTTCGATTTCGAATTCTGACTGAAGCGAAGATGGATAAGCCTGTACAGATGATGTTATTGTTGATATTCTACGGCGCTTCCCAACAAAGAGTTTGGTGCGAATGAAGTGTCTTTCAAAGCATTGGTGCTTTGTCATCTCCAGCTATCCGAGAGTCGCATCCCTCAACCCCTCTGCCACCGCCACCGTTTTTTTTTATAGATTTATTTGTTGAGGAACTAAAGAAAAGCTAAACCAGAAGAATATGAATTATGGACCAAAGAAAAGGAAATCTGGGCAAAAAAAAAACTTGATTTTTGGGACATCTAAGAACCCCAGGTGGCTTTTCTAACCTTCTTAATTTGGGGGAAAGGAAAAAGGCTTGGAATTGCAGAATACAATTTAATGTTTGTGCTAATTTGGGATTTAGGTAGTTTCTATAAATTTAAATCTACTTGTCTTCTAACAGTTAATTTATTTGAGCAACCTTTTTTAACCAAAAAAAAATTTAAATCTACTTGTATTTGCTAATTTGATTGGTACTCGGGGATATTTAAATCTACTTGATTTGTTTATGGTCTTGTAGAATATGAAGAGGAGTTCCCAGAAATTTTGACATGATTTAGAATTTTAGATAACAGAACCATGGACTGTCGAAGGGGATAATCCTTAGAACAACTTTGTTTTTTTCTGTTAGCTTCCCGTTTCTCAGTCTCATTTTCCCCATTCAATAAAGCCACATAGGCTGATCTGGTTGTGAATGACCCATTCGCAGTGTACTTATGCTTCTTCCTCTTTCAACTGGTGTTGCCAATGCTTAGGACTCTAACCCATTCTTTGTATTTCCAAATTATTTCTCAAATTTTCGTATATGAATTATGGGTTTTCTTTTCATAAAGTGAGCTGTTAATTTTGAGTCCAATCGTCCAAGAATTGTTGGGTCCATGGGTGCTTTTCGATGGTGGCTGCCTGAGAAGATCAAGTTGCAGTAGTTGAAGTTGCAGAGGAAAGACATGGAGGGAGAGAAGAGAGAGAGAATTTAGGTTTTCTTTTAAAATTTAAATTACTTATTTTTTAATTTCTGAAATTCCACATGGTAAAGATAAAATATTAAAAAAACAAAAATTTCAATCTTCACACGCCTTTACAATGCGTGTGGCTCAGACGCTTGGAACCATCTGAAATTATCCTTAATTGTTACATTTTCGTAACGTTATATCATGGATAGATACCTCATCAAACGTTATATCCTCAATTGGATTTTCAGACAAACGTTATATCCTGAATTGATCATTTAGCCTTAAGGTCCAAGACCCCTGTCCATAATTTATTTAGATCCTGACTAAATCTGAAGTCGAATCAATTCTGACCCAGCTCATACACAAAAATCCCATCCAACTCTCTCTATTTATAAAACTCGAAACTTGATATCCTATTAGGGCCACCAAAGAAAAGAGAGGGTAGGAGGAACTACGAAGGGTAGAAAAGGATGATTGTATCCATCAATGCCATATAATCTTTTTTTCACTTTTGCAATTTGCCAGTAGATGGAGAATGATTGTATTTCCATGGAAGACGTGAAATCATATTTGTGGTCTCACATTCAATGATGGGGATACATGAGCGTTGACTTGCTTTCTTTGCTTCCAATTTCCCAAACCAACAGTGAGAATAAGTCTCCAACAACTTCACAACAGGCACATATTTCCTTGATTATAACTTGGAAGCAACTACCTTCCAATTTGCATCTTTTTCATGTTTTGAACTTTTGATTCCACCCAAAATTAATCATCACTATTTAAAATTATCCCTTCTGAACCTGCATTATTTAGTTTTTAATTCAGGTGCCTACGAGATTAATTTTATTCTTTGCTGAAAAGGGGAATCTAATTGTTGCAAAGTATTGGTAGTAAATATATAAACGTACGTTTTCCTCAATTATTCATTTCTTCACGAGTCATTGCATAAATAGGTACTAAAAACTAGGATTCTTTCTTTGCTTTTAAAGGACATGCATAACCACAAGGAGAAATTATTAGATGACATGTCCTACCAGACATTTAGGGTCCCAACCAATAAAGTTGTGACACTACAATTTTTTTCTTAAAATTTAGGGACAAATTTAGCATTATATTTAACTTCAAGTTTCACATAGTGGGACTTACTGGGTATATAACATATTCAATACAAACATACTTTTGGAAGAAGAAGAATGATTGTATTGCTTGTATGTGGTATACTTTAATAGTTTTACATGCTAAGGTGATATGATACATGATTTACATTGGTATTTAAACTTTAAATATTTGCTAGCTAAGTGATAAGACTTGGGTATATCTTTTGGATTTGAACAATATGATTTCCCTCAACATCCCTCGCAAGATGGTGGATTTATTTAAGACACCAATCTTGGATAGAAGCATATAAAATCCATGTCACTTGCAAGTGCATCAGCTAGTTGATCCTTAGGCTCTGTTTGGTAGAGCTGTGAGATTAACGTGGGGGAGATTCAAATGAGGAGATTAGTTACTGTACATATGAGATTAGAATTGTAGTTTATAAAACTTAACCAGTGATAGTAATGCATGTTTGATGTAGCAATGAGATAAAAATGTAAAATGACCATTAAGGGTATTGGTAAAAAGCAATATTATATACCACTTATTAAATTATTATATATTTTTAATTTTTTTTTGTGCAACATATATTTTTTTAATTATTAGATACTCAATTTATATATAGTCCCTTTTGATTTAAATATTTATTAAAATTTGTATTTTTAATTACTTATTTATATTTATTTTTATTTAATGTTAATTAATCCTTAAAATGTTTAGATATTAAACCTACTATTAATTTTATGAGCAAGGTTCTTATTGAGCGCTACATGGCATTTGATTTCTTTGACGAGTGTCAATAGTTAATTTTCTAATGTTTTGTTTATTATATTTGTATTCATTTAGTTTGGAAAAATTAAAAGACATTCATCCCCTTTCCTATATAAAATAAATTATCAAATAATTATAAATTAATTATAAATTTGTTATGAATATACATGTATGTTGTGGATGTCTATGAATCTTATTAAAGCAAGGATAAGATTGATGACTTGGTTCATTCATACACATATACCTATGTACTAAGTTCATCCTCTTATATTTATGGTGATGTATCTATGTGCCTATAAATATGCCACTTACTTTGTTATGGAATAAGATGAATAAGAACAATTTCTCCCCTTCTTCATATTTTCTTCTTCTACATATTCTATTGTCTCTCTCCATACTTCAATTCTCTACTCCCTTGCTTTTGTTTTGTTATCATTTCACAACAAAATTTCATTTCTTAACTGAATTTTCTTAAAATAATTTATAAAATAAAACAGCCGCACGCGAAGCGCGGTCGGGAAGTTCATGTTATTATGAAAGTAATATTTCTTTTGAGGATTTTTATGAAAATACTATTTAATATATGATATATAAAATGATTAATTTAATAATATTTATATTTAATCAAAAGCAAAAAATAAAAAATAAAAGGACAAGTGAGGAAACGCAGCAGCTGCTGCATTTTGTAGCTTTTAGAATTGTGCGGCAAGAGGAGAAATTATTAGATGGACCGGGTCCACCACGTCATCCGTGGTCCCGACCAATAAAATTTTGACAAATCATATTTTTTCCTATAATTTCTAAAACCCTAGTCAATTAATGTCCTAAATTTAGGGACTTACCCTGTAAATATAATCTGGTGAAACTAGGGGCTAAACATGGTGCTAAATTTGTGCCTAAATTTTAGGAAGAAATCTGACTTGTCAGAATCTTATTGATCGGGACCACGGATGACGTGGTGGACCTGGTCTACCTAATAATTTCTCGTCACAAGAGGGATTGCAATTAGCCACGTAGGCGCCACGTAAGCCGATTACTATCCAACCATTGTAGCTAAAAGGAGAAATTATTAGGTGGACCGGGTCCACCACGTCATCCGTGGTCCCGACCAATAAGATTTTGACAAGTCAGATTCCTTCCTAAAATTTAGGCACGAATTTAGCATCAGGTTTAGCCCCTAGTTTCACCAGATGAGATTTACAGGGTAAGTCCCTAAATTTAGGACATTAATTGGCTAGGGTTTTAGAAATTGTAGGAAAGAATCTGATTTGTCAAAATCTTATTGGTCGGGACCACGGATGACGTGGTGGACCCGGTCCACCTAATAATTTCTTAGCTAAAAGCTACTTTTGGTTCGGCGTTTAGGAGAAATTATTAGATGGACCAGCTCCACCACGTCATCCATGGTCCCGACCAATAATATTGTGACAAGTCAAATTTCTTCCTAAAATTTAGACACAAATTTAGCATCAGATTTAGCCCCAAGTTTAACTAGATGAGATTTACAAGGTAAGTCCCAGAATTTAGGACATTAATTTGCTAGGGTTTTAGAAATTACATGAAAAAATCTGACATGTCACGATCTTATTGGTCAGGACCATGGATGACATTGTGAACCTGGTCAATGTAACAATTTCTCGGCGTTTACGGAGTTTAGGCTTGTGACCGACCCAAACACCCTCAAACGCTGCACCAAACATAATCTTAGTCGAAATGTGCTTCACTTGTTCTTCCCCAACTGGAACTTTTTCTTTGGCGAAAAAAAAGGCTTGAACTTTTTATCGGATAAAAAAAATAGTCAAGTACTAAATGTTCTACCCCAGTGTGAAATATTGGATTGGCTCATGTATATGTGGCACTCAAATTGCCACAATAGATGATAGGTGTTGAACATGGTTGAATGTGCAGTTCTTTCATCAATGACTCGTTCCCTACTAGCTCAGGCACTGTAACTGCAATTGATCGAATATTCAACTTTTGTGGAGGACTTGGCAACAGTTTTCTGGTTCTTAGAGTGGCAAGATATTAGTTTGCCACCAAGATAAAGAATGTAAGCCAAAGTTGACCTTTTGTAATCGGGGTTACCAACAGGAACTAAACCAGGAATTTCATCTTGGGGGGACCAAGTAATATATACCTAACTAAGTCAATATGTAAGTATATATATTCATATGTGCAATATTGATGTTAAGGAATAAATAGCATGTGAAAATATATACTAGTATATTATATATAGTATAATGCTTAGCGTGCCGTTAACTCATTACCAATTCAATGATAAAAATATTTTAAAAAACAACAAGAAAATGGTTATGATAGGGGTAAATTTGATATTTTAATCAACGGTCAAATCCACCACCTATTTCAAAATATATTAGTCAGTTTAATTGTTCCTCACACCCAAATTGTGATTAAAAGTTTCCAAAATCTACAATTAATAAGGTATTTGCTATATTGATAATTGATAAAATGAAGAGAAAAAAAAGAAGATTTGCTAATTGATTTACTATAATTGGGATTGATTTAGTAAATATTAAAAGGAAAAAGTCTTAGATAAAATCAAATAGTATGAATAATAATACTATAAATAATAATTAATGTATGAAAAGGTAAAATTAAAAAAAGAAGAAAAACTTGCAGGATTTAGATATAAGAGTATTAATATGTTAAAATATATTAAAAATTATATATAAGGGTGTCAAATTAGAAACTTATGGGGGGCTTAAGTGAAATATTACCATTTATTTTTGTTCAAACAAACACCCAAGAATATAGCTCTCACCCTTGCTACCCCCCTCATCACTGTCAACTAATTCCTCATCACTGTCACTTTCTTCTTCTTCTTCTTTTTCTGACTCAGTTCCCTCATCAGAGCTGCTCAACTCCATAACAGCCGTTGTTGTTTTCACTTTCTTGGGTTGGGAAGAGAAACTTTTATCAGAACTTTCTCCAACAGCAGTGTCATAATTTCAGCAGCTTCCTTACGCCATGCTTGACTTTCCTTGATGAGTTTGTTCTGTGAACGAGTTATCTCTCTTATGTCATCTTTGATACCATAGAGCATCTTCATAATTTACAAGTTGTTGTTATCTTGTTGTTGAGGGGATGGCAAAGCGAGAGTACAACAACTTTCTTTTAGATCCTTATGCTCATGATACTTAGTTTTGAATCGTACTCCAAAAGTGGTGATAATGTGACCAAACCCACAAATGAGACTCGGTTTGTAGGCTTCCATATCAGCAACCCTCTTCAATTCATTAATAATGATTTGAGAAAGATTCACCCTGATTCCATTCCAGACACAAGATAGTAGCCATACTTATTTGTCTAAGATGTAGTCTTCTTCACTTTGATCGAACCAGATATTGTTTCGAATGAATAGAAGAGTCATTTTTACATCATCTTTTACAAACCTTCTTTCACTTCTTAGTGTGGGAAAGATTTCATCATTGCCATTCAGTTTCTTCCAGCCTTCATTGACATCGAAATCTTCAGGAGGTTCTGCATCTCCCTTGATCCATTCAATGTTTAGGGCTTGCCCTAATGTCATAGCAGTGATTATGACTTCCTTTCCACAGAAGTGAACATATAAGTCATTTCTTTCACTCACTTGCTTTTCATTAACATGAACAATCCCCATCCAGTTCATGTTTATAAACTTCTCATGTAGACCAGCATAGACTGGATTTTGAGACAAGTTTTCCCAATCGAAAGTCTTAGCAGGCTTTAAGATAAATTTGTCAACATCATCATACCTCAGCCTGTGAGCAATATTTCTGAAGTGATTCGCGGGAATCTTCACACTGGGGCTTTCAGTAAGATATTTCTCTGTCCTGTTTTTTGCAAAATCTTCAACGGCCTTCTTTAGCTCAGTGTCGATCTCTTCTTCTTTTTCTTTCCCTTGTTTACCCAGTTTCTCACTCTTTTTAACTGCTTTCTTTTTCTGATACACCTCTTTGAATGCCTTCTTTTCTTTGTCCATGATATCCAGCAGGATTAGAGAAGAACAGGGATAGAGAGAAGGAAGGAAAGATGTAATCTAGGGTTTGCTCAGGGAATTGAAGGAGAGGAGTCGGTTTAGAGGATTTTTGAGGACAGAAAAGGAAAGAGAGAGAGAGGGAGTTGGAGTGAAAGAGGGTTAAAGAGTGTATTAGTGGAGGAGTAATTCTTGGTGAGTGGGAGTTTCGAAACTTAAACGCCAAACGACAGGAAATTAGGAGGGAAAAATCCCGCCTAAATTTTTGCTAACGTGTCAGGATGAGACCCTGACGGATTTGCGATTTAATCCCAGCAATTTCGATGGCGTTTTTGGTGTGAGCAAACCTTAGACAGAATGTATAATGCATGATCACACGTGACATGCATCTATCATTCCTAATTCAATTCTAATGTGACTAAAATGCTCATCACACAATGGTTTAGTGAATATGTCAACTAATTGATGCAAAGTATCAACAAAGTTAATCTCGATATCACCTTTTTGGACATGATCCCGAATGAAGTGATATTTTATCTCGATGTGCTTGGTACGTGAGTGCTGAACTGGATTTTTGGTGATGTTGATTGCACTGGTGTTGTCACACAGCAATGGCACTTTCTTTAAGTCAATTCCAAAGTCTCTCAACTGTTGCTTGATCCATAGGATTTAAGCACAATAACTTTCAGCAGCAATGTACTCAGCCTCGGCAGTTGAAAGTGCCACTGAGTTTTGTTTTCTACATGACCATGAGACAAGCGCACTTCCAAGGAATTGGCAAGTCCCACTGGTGCTTTTTCGATCAATCTTGCTGCCTGCAAAGTCTGCATCAGATTATCCTACAAGTTCTAAATCAGTTCCCTTTGGATACCACAAGCCAAGACTTGTTGTTCCTAAGAGATACCTGAAAATTCTCTTGACAACAGAAAGATGAGATTCTTTGGGGCAAGACTGAAATCTTGCACACAAACATACACTAAAAAGAATATCAGGTCTGCTAACAGTTAGGTATAGAAGTGATCCGATCATACATCTGTAGAGTTTCTGGTTCCCTTCTTTACCTTTTTCATCTGAGTCCAGTTTGGTTCCACTAGCCATAGGTGTTTTCATTGTTTTGCATTCCTGCATGTTGAATTTCTTCAACATTTCTTTAGTGTAATTTGCTTGATTTATAAAAATTCCATCTTTGCATTGTTTGATTTACAATCCAAGGAAAATTGTCAGCTCAGCCATCATGCTCATCTCAAATTCACCCTGCATTTCCTTAGCAAAATACTCACAGAGATTTTCATTAGTAGCACCAAAGATTATGTCATCAACATATATCTGAACTATAAGCAAATTAGTGCCTTTCCTTTTCAGGAACAGTGTAGTGTCAACACTTCCTCTTGTAAAACCTTTTTGCAACAGAAACTTTGACAGTCTTTCATACCAGGCTGTAGGAGCTTGTTTGAGACCATACAAAGCCTTGTGTAATCTGAAAACATCACTTGGTCTTTTGAAATCTTCAAAACCAGGAGGTTGTTCCACATACACTTCCTCTTGAATGTAGCTATTCAGGAAAGCACTTTTCACATCCATTTGAAATAATTTAAAGTCTAAATGACAAGCAAAAGCAAGTAAAAGGCGGATAGCCTCTAACCTGGCAACAGGAGCAAAAGTTTCATCATGATCAATGCCTTCTTTCTGGTTGGCTACCAGTCGGGCCTTGTTCCTTACCACTTTTCCAGTTTCATCTAATTTATTTATGAAAACCCATTTCGTGCCTACTATGGGATGATATTTAGGTCTCGGCACCAAGGTCCAGACTTTACTCCGTTCAAACTAGTTCAACTCCTCCTACATTGCTGCCATCCAGCTTTCTTCTTTCTCAGCTTCTTCAAATGTCTTTGGTTCTACTTGTGAGATAAATGCAGCAAATTCACAAGTCTCTTTTAGCCCACTTCTTGTTCTTAGCCCTTCTCTCGGATTGATCACCGATGATTTGATCAATGGGGTGGCTCCTGGCATGTTTCCATGCCCATGGAAGATCAGGATGCTGAACTTCCACTCTCTGTAAGCTCTCAATGGGAGGATCTTCTTCTTGTGTTTCCTTTTCTTTGTCTTCTGGAACTGGATTAGTGTCACTAATTTGTATCTGCCTTATGCTCCCACTAATTTCACCTGCATCATCATCATCATCCACTACCCTTCTCGGTGGAGCATTAGTTTCATAAAAAACAACATGAATTGATTCTTCAACAACTAAAGAAGTCTTGTTAAACACTTTGTAAGCTTTAGAATTTAGGGCATAGCCAAGAAAAATGGCTTCATCACTTTTGGTATCAAACTTCCCAATGGCTTGTTTTCCATTGTTCAAAACAAAACACTTGCAGCCAAAGCTTCTAAAGTGAGAAATATTAGGCTTTCTCCCTTTGTAAAGCTCATAACGAGTTTTTGAAAGCATAGGTCTGATAGAGACCTTGTTTAAAATATAGACTGCAGTTTGAGTGGCCTCGGCCCAAAAATATTTTGGCAAATTATTTTCACAAATCATAGTTCTAGCCATGTCTTTTAGTGTTATGTTCTTCCTTTCCATCACACCATTCTGTTGTGGGGTTCTGGGAGCAGAAAAATTGTGAGAAAAACCATTTTCGTTACAAAAGCTTTCGAACTCATGGCTAATGAACTCACCACCATGGTCACTTCTAATGCCAGTAATGTTGTAGTCTTTTTCATTCTGAACAACCTTACAGTGTTTAGAAAAAGCTTCTAAAGCTTCATCTTTGTGACTTAGAAAATAAATCCAGGTAAACCTAGAGTAATCATCAACAATCACAAATCCATAAGATTTACCTCCCATGCTCCTGACATCAATAGGACCAAAAAGATCCATGTGCAGAAGCTCAAGTGGTCTTGAGGTGGAGACAATGTTCATAGACTTGAATGAACTTCTAACTTGCTTTCCAAACTGACAGGCTTCACAGACTTTATCATTGTTGAACTTCAGTTTGGGCAGGCCTGTGACTAGGTCCTTTCTCATCAGCTTGGCTATAGTGTTCATGATAGCATGACCTAATCTTTTATGTCATAACCAACTATCAGAAGCATTGTTAGCCTTCAAACAGATATTATCTCCTAAGATTAAATCATCAAGAAAGATAACATATACATTATCGTGCCTCTTACCCACAAACTTGAGCTTGCTTGTATTGGTGTCAAATACTTGGCAAACGTGAGAGTCAAAACATAATCTGTTTCCTTTGTCACAAAGCTGACTAATGTTCAGCAGGTTATGCTTCAGTCCTTTCACAAAGCACACATGTGTGATTTGTGTAGAACCTTTCCCAACAGTTCCAATTCCTCGTATTTTTCCTTTCCAATTGTCACCAAAGGTGACATTTCCTCCATTTTGCATTTTAAGCTCTCTGAACATCTTTTTCTCTCCTGTCATGTGTCTTGAACAGCCACTGTCCAGGTATCAGGGCTGTTTTTCCTTTGGTTGAGCCTTCAAACAATATTCTTGCTACTCTTGCTCAACCTGCATACGCAGAATTTCAGTTTGCTGTTTTAGGTACCCATACTTTAATGGGTCCTTGAGGGTTAGCAACAACATACGTGCCTTTTGGCACCCATACAAGCTTGGTTCGGAAGGGTTGTCTATCCTTCTAATAACACTCAAGGGATTGATGACCCTTCCTGCCACAAGTGTAACAGGTCATAGCCCTAGGCTTAAATTGCCTTCTGTTATGTCTATTATTAGTCCGAGCGATTTGAATGTTGTTATTAGTCACAACAATTTCATCATTTTTCATTTTTTCTATCTGTTTTAGCAGTTTCTCATTCTCAGCTTTAGCATGTTCAAGATCAGCAAGTAATGAATCATATTTAACAGTCATGCTATCCAAATTGTTTTTAGTAGATTCCAAATCAAGCATTATCTTGGTGTTTCTTTTCTTCAAACATTTATACATAATTACAGTGCGCTCATATTTTTGAAATAATTGATCATATTCATCATGCATTTCATAAACAGAAATATCAGGAAGATTAGGATTTACCTCAAGGCTTTCCTCTTCTGCCATAAGGCATAGATTAGCCTTGGTGCCTTGTTCATTGTCGCTAGCTTCTGAGTCCGAGACATCACTGTCTGACCAGGTGCCCGCAACCACTGCCCTTTTCTTCCCTTTGTCTTTTCCAGGGATTTCCTTTTTCTTGAGTGGACAGTCACTTTTGATGTGACCAAGTTTTCCACATCCAAAGCAAGTGAACTGATTATCCCTGTACTCATCATTCCTGTATCTTTTTCTATCTTTCCTGAATCGATCTCTTCTTTGGCCTCTCTTGTAAATAAGCTGATTTCTTCTTCCTTTCAGCCTTCTGTATTTTTTGGCAAGCATTGCAGAGTCATTGTCATCATCTGATGAACCACTCTCACCTAGTGTCAGCTCCTCTATTTCTTCCTCTAGTGCGGACACTTTAAGAGCAAGTCTTTTCTTCTTTTATGTACTTTTCTTCTCATGTTCAGCAGAATGCTTCAATTCTGATTCATATGTAAGCAGATATCCACATATGTCATCAAGTGTGGTGGTGTTCACGTTTCTGCATTCCCAGATGGCTAAAATCTTAGGACTCCAGGATTTGGGCATTGCTCTGAGTAGCTTTTTCACCATATCACTTTTCTGAGTAAGCTTCTCCCAGTTGCTAGAGCTGATTTGTGATGTTCACAAATCTGTCATACATTTCTGTGACAGATTCATCTAGCCTCATTTTGAAAGATTCATACTCAAGAGTAAGGAGATTAATTTTGGACTCCTTCACTTGAGAGGTTCCTTCATGAGCGACTTCTAGCTTATCCCATATTTCTTTGGCAGTCTCACAACCAGCAATCCTGTTGTATTCTGTGGCACTCAAGGCACAATGCAGAGTGTTTATAGCTTTGTAGTTAACATGAATTTTTCGAGTAGCATCAGCATTCCATTCATCCCAGCTTTTAGGAACTTCTTTTCCTTCAGCATCTGTTTTCTTGGGAACGAATGGTCCATGCACAACTACTCTCCACATGTCAAACTCATTGGCCTTCAAGTAGACAGCCATTCTGTTTTTCCAGCATTGATAGTTTGTTCCATCAAACAGAAGGGGTCTGTGAGTGGACTGGCCTTCTGCTATAACATTAGCAACATTCTGTGAAGAACTTCCAGCAGCCATATTGGATCACTCTTGGGGATGTTAATCCGATTGATCAAGAGACAGGCTCTGATACCAATTGTTGGTCCCAAATGTGGTGCTAGAGGGGGGTGAATAGCCTACTTCGAAAATTCTTTCAGCTTAAGAACTTTTCTGCAACACAGAAAATTAGTGCGACCAGATAGATGAAAGAAACCAATGCGAATAGAAAAGAGTAGAGCAGATAATATGCAAACAATAAATAGATCTGACAGAGATGAAGAATATGACAGAGCAGAGTTAATGAAGAAGGCAGAGAAGAACAGAAGAATAAATGGCAAGTAATAAAGACTAATAAAGGCAAGATAACTAAAACGGATTAGGAGATGCTTAGCTTGACACACGATTTATAGAGGTTCGGTCCACCCGACCTACGTCCTCTACCTTGATCTTTCCCAACCAAGGATTTTCACCAAATCCACTAATCCGATGTAGTTACGGGCCTACACCAAGCCTTTACACAAACCAAGCTTTCCCCAAGCTTGAAAACCACACGAGCTAAAACCCTAGCTTGAACAAGGGCTCCCCGCACTTAATCACAATCTAATAAACAGAGTTTGAATTGTGTAAACTGATCCTAAATGATCGAAATACACAAGGTAAGTAATGTGCAAGATTTACAAGAAAAGAATTAAGAACAGTCTTGCAAAAGACCAAGCAAATACAAATAATAAAAGTGTTGTACGGCTTGGAGAATATTCTTGAGAGTAAATGCTTTCAAAGGAGTTCTTGAATCCTCAAAACTGCTTCTCAACGGTCATTTCACGTCTTAAATACATATCTGTCGAAACTAGCCGTTGGAGCGTCTTTTTGAATTTTTATCCCGTTATTTTGTCGTTTTCCGACGCTGTAAAAAACTGTCAGGTTGCACTGTCGACCTTCTTTAGTCCCACTAAGTTGTGCCTCAGAATTGGTGGCACTAATACTGATCTTTCTTGCTTTCTTCAGTCAGTTCTTCATGTGCATTCTTTTGTTTTGACTTTAGTCTCACTAAAGTGCTTCTTGAACCTTGTCCTGGACTGAGTCTTCTTTAATTTCACCTTAACAGTACTCATTGAGGAGGGTTTCATTCGTAGTGTGTTTCTTTTGTGTGTTGAGCTTTGTGTAGATTGGTTTGCGCATAACCATATATTAACTCTGTCACTCAATTTGTCACTGCACACTAGATAGCTTGGTTAGTCCCACTAATATAGAATGGTTTGTTATCATCAAAAACTATATGGAGTCAACACTCTGGTGCATCACAAAAAACTACACATTGGATTATTGACACATGAGCCTCACACCATGTCACTGCAAGTTAGAAAACCTTGATCTACATAGTCCATATGATGGTATAGATGAGTTATTTGTTGGTGATGGTACATGTTTTTCAATCTCTCATACTGGCACTACCTCTTTTATTACACCAACTAACTCTTTTTCTTTGCAGAATGTTTTATGCGCAGTTAAAGCTAATAACAATCATGTTTCTGTTTCCAATTCCAAATTCTATGAACAAAACCATGTCTCATGTGATTTTATTTTTTCCATCTGCACTTTACACTTCATGTGTTGCAATAAAATGGCTAATTGCTCAAATTGGCTCCTAACGTTTGTAAAAACGCTGTCTAACCTTTTTAATTTGGTTAATTAAGTCTTTAACGTTGCAAAATCAGCTCAAATAATTCCCTACTGTCAATTTAAGTTCCTAAGGTTTTAGGATTTATCGGCCTAACATTTTAGAGTCAATTTTCGTCAGGGATTGATTTGATTTAATTTTACAACGTTAGAGACTTAATTAACCAAATTAGAAGGTTAAACCATCATTTGAGCATTTTCACAAATATTAGGGAGCAATTTGAACAATTAGCCCAATAAAATTTACAAGTTATCTTTTGCACATGGTGGCAAATATTGCCATTACAGATTTGACAGTACAGAGGTTGTAAGAAGAAGAATGATTGTATTGCTTGTACGTAACATACTTAAATAGCTTTATATAGCTAGTTTAGTGATGGTTTTACAAGATTTTTCAAGTGATCTTCTAATTTGTGGCGTATTGAAGCTAGACCATGTGCCTTCTGCCCTTTATGCCGAGATCATGTAATTTATTTCGGCTTGGAAGAGACTGAGGAAGCGCTTTATACCGTGTTGTTGTGGAGTCTGATTCTTTGGTGGTTGTTTGCGAGATATCTAGTGACCAACATTCTCTACATGATTGGGGGAATATTGTTAATGACATCCAACACATATCTCATGATTTCTATACTTGTAATTTTCTTGCAATCTATAGGCTTGCAAATCGCTTTCCCCATGATCTTGCTGAGTTAGATTCATCTGTAGGAAAAAGCGAGTTTGGAGGTCTTCTCTATCTATGCACTTTTGAAATCTCGATATTGCTTAATGAATTACCTTAACCTTTTCTCTTAAAAAAAAGCTATACATGATAAGGTGATATGATACATGATTTAGGGTAATTATTTAATACACTGACAGGTACAATTTGGACTCCACAAGTGGGGTGAGGAGTTGACACATATCAATTTTCTGATTTAATTTTGTTTTTAAATTTTAAAACTATTCCCTAAAGGACACATGTCAAGTCTTAGTCTACTAAACTCTACTGACAGTGTATTTGTTTATACCTCAATTTACAATTGAGGGTAAATTGGTCTTATCATAATCATAATCAAGATGTGTGGTTAGGATTTAATCAAAATTCCTAAAGAAACTAGGTTTCTGCACCACCCTGATTCAAATTGAATTAGGAAAGTCTTGAAAATTAATTGCAAGGGCTGAAATTAATTAATTATTAATTAATTAATAATTATTTTCTTGAATAATTATTATAAAAAATCCCACATGTGCCGCCCCTACCTGGGTGAGTGGCAGAGAAAATCAATCGGAAGCAGTTTCCTTTGATATTGCTGCCTGCTAGGGAGGCAAACAAGTAAAAAAGGAAAATTGCTTGTCATCTGCCCATGAGATGAAAAATACCTCATGAACATACATAGCAAGGCCCAAGTCGTCTCCCATACAGAGAAGAGGCCGCCCTCTGCCCTGCAGAGAGATATTTTTCTCTTCCTGCAGGAAGGAGGCAGAGAGCTAAAGTTTGTCAGCAAGAGAAACATCTATGCACGTGAGAGAGGCATGAGATTTTCAACCTCACACCTTCTCCATATAGTCGACCAACCATAGTGGAGAAATCGCCTAGCTTTGTTCCCCTCCCCGGGAGGCGAAACTGCAACTTGTATTTTGTTCAATTAAGGATAAAATAGTAAAATTGACCAATTGAAGAGGCTAGAGGCTGCGATTTCTACCAAGGAGCATACCATTATGATCCTTGAGCTATGTAGATCATCTTGGTAAAATTTCACCTCATTCTGACATCGGAGTAAAAACTTATGCCCGGTTTTCAGTTAAGGACATTTTGGGGAGTGAAACCAAATTCACCATGATAGAGAACTCGAAATCACTTGAGATTTTTTCCATAATCTTATGGAGATAATTTAAGCCTACTGGTGAAATTTTGGTTAGTTCCGAGATCATTTGCAATTTTTGCATTCTTTTCAATTAAGGACATATGGCTTTCTCACCCCGGTTTAAGCCATTTTCTTAATTAATTATTATTTTCATGAGTTGAAGAACTAAATATGACTTTGTGTGAGTAATTTCGTGGCCTTGATGATCAAAGTCCAATTCATGATGTCAATTGGCCACTACTTAGTTAAATTAGCTAAATTCAGCACGAAAGAAGCAATGAAGGCTCGCTGCACTGTGATAGGAAAAGGAAGGAATTATCATCAACCACCCAGGAGGCAGATATCCATCTCCCATCCAAGTAGAGTGGCGCCCTAAACATCTATGTTGTCCTCTCCCCAGTAGTTGGAAGCAATCAGAAGAAGGAGGAAGCTTCACTGCACCTTCCTGGAAGCTGTCATCTGCATAGGAGGAAGATTTTGCCTTTCTCAGCAAGGCAAGCCCATTAATGCCAAAGCCCAAGCCGCCCCCTATATAAAGGGAGGTCATTCTCAGGTTTCAGGCAGATTCCGCATCTCAAACATTTCTCCCGATAAATCAAAAACCAGCTCCTGCAGCTACAAACTTGCTCAGCGCAAAAAACCAAGCTCCGTGCTTATTTTCTCTCTGGCTCTACGCCATTTTCACCTTGTTCATCACGAGTTCTTCACTCGTTCTTCATATTTTCCTTGTTTCAATCTTGTCTCCGGACATACAAACACTGTACACGTGTTCTTCATTCAGAAATAACAGATCAGTTTGTTATTTTCTTTTCAAATTCAATTGCAATCAAAGCAGATCTCCTGGATCTGATCCAAATAGAGAGAGGCCCATAGACGAGAAGCAGCTCGCTTGCGGATCCAATGATTTAAATGCTCTGGTGTGACTTTGATCCAGTCCCCACAATCGTTCTGATTTTTTAATCTGCTGCTCCGCGCACCAGATCCAGTTTTTACAACATCTTTGTCAATTTCAGCAAATTGACTGGCACGCCCTTACGTTATCATAAAGAATTCACTACGAAAACTCTTACAAGAGATTTTTGGCGCAACAGTATTGAATAATTTTCCTTGAATTTAAACTTTAAATATTTGCAAGGTAATTGATAAGGTTTGGGTTTTATTTCTGGATTTGAACAGATTTCCTCTAGAAGGGTAAGTTATGAAATTTAGAAGATTGATTTGATAGGGTTTAAATAATTGTAAAACCTAAAAAAATTCTAAATTGCACAATTTTATTATTGGTTAGTACCATGATGATGCGGTGGGAGCGATTTATATAATAATTTCTCATCTCTATGGCTTTATCAATAATCACGACCTAAAGTCAATAATCAATACTCCATCGATGATTATACCAATTTCTCATCACTTAAACACAATATATATCTTGCCAAAAAGAAAGAAAAAAAAACGCAATCACCTTGGTAATTAAATATTGATCCAAATGTCAAAGAATGTTTTCTGATTATATTATGCTTCAATATATTTGTTTGGAAAACCAACTGTCAAAAGACAAAAGTCCAACCGAAGGCACTGCTGATATATATTTGATGATTTTACATTAGTTTTTCTTCTTATTCTTTTCTTACGGGACAAAAAAATTAACATATATAGGTAGTGGGTAAAGATTAAGTAGGATGATGAGCATGCAAATAGATTAATTAATTAATTAATTACTTCTTGCGATTAATGTTGAGTTATATATAGTCTTTCTTTAAATTAATCAATACATATTGGTTGAGTCAAAGATTTACGCCTCCAAACACACTATAAAATTTAAAGGTCGCAATCATTCTCCATTTAAATTAACGAATACTATATTATCATTTCATCATGTTGTTGTCATCATTTAATAAGAAGAAAAAAAAAGGTATTAGATGGCTCCACCTTGTTTCAATAGCTGATCATCGTCATCATGCATTTCTTACATTTTTTAAGAAAAGGTATTAATTCCTAACCAAATTCATTCATTCCGCAGGATAAGTTGGAGAGAAATTGCAAATATGGTCTTGAGTAAAGTATCTCGATTTTTTTTTTACCCTATCTGGTATCCAGGGTTTTGTTCTGACTAATCCTGGTGCGCCAAAAATCTTTTTTGATAGATTTTTGCGAAAAACTTAATAGCAGCGCAGGGCGTGCCAGTCATTTTGCTGAAAATGACAAAGAAGTTGTAGAAACATTTTAGTGGTGCGCGTAGCACAAGAAAATAAATCAGAGTGAGTGAATTACGGGAACTGGATCAAAGTCACACCGGAGCATTTCAATCATCGATCCCAAATTGACTCTAGAAAATAAACGTTTCAAAAGATTTCTTGCTGAAAAAAAAAAGTAAATGGAATAACAAGTTGATTGTTATTCATATGAAAAACAGAAAATTAAATGTTTAACGTCTTGAGATGAGATTGAAATAGAAGAAAAAATCGCGGAGAGTTGATTTAACGTCTTGAGATGCAATTGAAGTTGAGAAATATTGAAGAACGAGGTTGGCTCGTGTTGAAAAAAGATAGATTTTGCAGGGTTGCTACCGAAAGTGACGCAGGGCCAGAGAGAAAATAAGCACGGAGCTTAGTTTTTTGCGCGGAGCAAATTTGTAGTTGCAGGAGCGTGTTGAAAACTAAAGGGGAAGGCCCTTTATATATGGGGCAGCCTAGGCTAGGCTACCAAGGGCGACGAGTTGCTTTTTGCTTGCTGACTAAGTATTTGTTGCAATCTGACCTGACTTGCTTGATTGACTTCCTTCTCTGACGATTCAAGGAACCTTCCTGGAAGCTACGGAGAGATTCTGACATGACTTTCGAAGCTGACTACGATCAATGACATCACTCAAGGCCGACTAACACATATCCAACATGGATTTGGTGCAATCTCCTCATTTCTGACGCAATCCATCTTGACTCGGGTCTCGGTTGTTCTGCACTGTAGCTTGATTTGCTGACAAAGTAGCCAAAATGATCCAAACTTTGAACATAAACTCCTAGGCCATGAAATTGAGCATAACTTGACCATTCTTGGCCCTTAATTCGATCAGAACAGAGATCGGATTCAAAATTGACTAAACCGGGGTGGAAAGCCTCATGTCCTTAATTGAAAGAAATGCAAAAGTTGCAACCGGTGTCAGATTGAGCCCAAATTTCACCAGTAGGGTTCGAATACCATCTTAAGACCATGGGAAAATTATTGGTCGAAATTGAGCTCTCCATCATGGTGAAATTGGTTCACACCCCAAACTGCCCTTAATTGAAAAAAGTGAATAAGTTTTTTGTCTTAAGTCAGAATGAGATGAAATTTTACCATAATGATCTATGAGAGTCAAGGATCACCATGGTAAAACCCTTGTTGAAATTGCACCACCCTAGCCCTCTCAATTTTATCAATTTCGCCTTTTGTCCTTAATTGAACAAAATGCAAGTTGTATTTAACTTAATTGTGATCAAATTTGGGCATGGGTGGTTGGGACTAGGCCATATTGCCCAACATATCATGCCACACATCTAATTTAGACATGGCATTATGTATAAAATTAGGATGGTCGTCACAGTCTCTGTTAAAATTGAAGATCATATAAGATGACTTTAATTTTTTTCTGACCATCTTTTATTGAGATAATAATTATTATAAAATAATTATTATTTTTCAATATTTATTCCTAATTTTCGGCCCTATTATAAGAATTTAGGAATTTCCTAATTGAATTATGACAATGGTGGCATCAAATCTGACCTAGCTTAGAATTTTAGATTAAATCTGAGCCACACATCTTGTTCTAACATTATCAAGGACATATTTACCCTCAAGTGTAAATTGAGGTATCAACAAATCCGTATCCGATCCGCGTCGCGCACCTGGCTATAGTGGGTGAGTTTATCAACGTGGGCAGCTGCATACGCAAGGTCTTGAACCTGAGACCTATTTAAGTTGGAACAAGCTGCTTACCACTCGATCCAACCCCTCGTACATTGATATATCTTTTCTTTTACATTTAGGTAAATAGGTAATTGTTGTCTAATTAATAAGAAGTGGGACGGTTAAGATTAAATCTAACTAATGTCCAAAGATAATTAATTATAGGCCATCCTAATCCTTTAGGATTTTCTTGACATTCAATCCTTTAGGATTTAGGAAAAGCCTTTTTACTTAGCATAAAGCCCAATCCACCCTTGGAAATTACATAATTTCTTGTAATTAATTTTAAAGGAAAATCAAATATTGATTTTTTGGGGGAAAAACATGAAAATAAAATTGAGGACGGCCTCTCTAGGTTAACCACCTCTAAGTTAATTTTTTAATTGAGGCCGACAGCCTCTAGGTCAAAGCAAATTTGAGACTGGTTGGCCTCTAGGATGATTTACAATTGAGGCCATCGGCTTCTAGGGTTAAATATTGAGTGAGGCCGACGGCCTCATGGTGAGCTGAAGGTTGAGGCCGACGGCCTCCCTAGATAATTGTGGGTTGAGGCTGACGGCATCCAAGTAAGAAGAAGCAAAACAATTGCCTCCATGAAGCTTTACTTGGTCGATTTCGGAAAGATGATCTTCAATTTAAGCGAAGGCGCTTCAAACCATATCGTACTATGTGAAATGAATCAAGCATTCAAGTCACAAGATCGTAATTGTCATTGACTAACGATCCACAAGTTAAGCAATTGATATTGATGATCATGACTTGAAGTGAGGAAGACTAATCAGCAATGTCAATCAGAATCAATTTGAGGTTGATGATTGAAGACAATATCAATTTGAGACCGATAATTGAAGTTTGATAGCGTAATTGACATCTTGGATGATTGATCGAGGCAAAAACAACCCTATTTTTATGGCTATTTTACTATGTTTTTGAATCTATTTATGCTTAAATATATGTTATTTTGTTAATATTTGTGTTTTGAATCTTTATCAGATGTGAAATTGGGAATTTGATAATTTTCACTACTTTTGGAGCTGTTTTGATGACTTTTTACACAGATATGAGCAAAGTAATTTTGAGTATAGATTTGGAGATTCGAAGTTCGTGTTTGAAGATTTATTGAAGACAATTTGAAGATTTGAAGACCATTGAAGAATAATTTCAAGAGCAAGAATTGAAGAATGGAGCTTTAATTGCGAAGGATTGAAGACAAGCCATGAAGAAGCCCGGAAGCTAAGGAATTTTGGATATTTTATATGGGATAATATTCAGCCCATATAAATCATTAATTGGAATTAAAATCCCAATTAATGACTCCTATATTCAAGGAAATATCCAAAATCCCGTAGATTCCCGATTCTAGTCCTAATAGGATTAGGATTCAGCACAGTCTTGGTAGAAAAATCATAACTTTCTGCTCAGACCTCCGTTTT